>PVLD010024254.1:0-25806 GCA_004027595.1 Dinomys branickii
ATAAAACACTGGGAATATATCTTTTCATTTTATTATTTTAATAATAATTCATACTGTGGAACCAATGATCTAAATCAACTGATTTATACCATAAATATTGTTCTGCAGCTTATTATTTTAGTTAAAATAATGGATGCTATTTTTAATGTGCATTCTTACATTTTCATAGTACTTTAAACTTAAATGTCTAAGTTTTATTTCATCAGGAATTAGATTGTGACTCAAAGATGAGTTAGGGATCTACATTTTTAAAATTTATTTTTATTAGATAACTAATTCAATATGAATCATTTATTGGACAATCCTTCTATAGTATACTTATTTCAAATGCCACCTTTGCCATATTAACTGAATTAATCAGGTCAATTTTTAGATTTTTTTTGTCTGATCTATCAGCCACAAATTTCCTGTAAACAACTAATGAAGAAGTTTTAAAATAACTTTATATTTTGTAAAAATAATTTGTGTCAATTGAATAAAGTATGTGTACTGAAATACAAAGAAGAATTTAAAAGTAATTCTAAAACCACCAGTTGCTATTCACATTTAAAGAAATGTATGTGAAATTTCTTAATATAATGTATTTATATTTCTTAGGCATGATGAGATTCAATATCATTCGTATGTTTATTGTCGATTTAAGAATTGTACATTTGTATCATTTTCTAATTTCCCACTGAATTGAGAAAGAAAATTAATCAGTAATGAAATCTTCAAGGTAAAATAACTGGCCTTGATTTAAAGTATGATTTGTGATACTGGGCAAATGGGACTCAATTTCAACCATCATTTTAAATTTATCTAGTTGTAGGGTGTTTGGAGATGCTTTTCAATGATTAATTCTTAATCACAGTGATACTGAAGATGTTTGGAGAGGAAAAACAAAGTTGCTAAATCCTCATACAAAAACAATTTACTGATGAACTACTGTGATTTTTCTTTTGACAGCATTTATTCCTTAGATGTAGACTATGACAATTGTTTGAAGTAAGTGACTTTTTCCAATTACAATAATTTAATTTTGTTGTATATTTACTGTCTAAGTACATGTAATATCCTTTATTTTTGTAGCTTTTACTCTATTATTTAATATTATCTATTATTCAATGTTATGTGGGTGGTGCCCAAAAGAATATTTTTTATATAACCAATTTAATTTATATATTATATCATATATTTTCTACTATGAATATGTTTGTAAGTATTAGTTTTGGTATATCAAATGACTATTTTTCTTCTTAGGTGTATATATATATATATATATATATATATACATATATATATAAACAGGTATATTCTGTGTTCTATTTCATGATAGTGGGGAAGCTAAATTTCAGTGCTTCTAAATGAGATGATGTTTAATCTATTGGTATTCTTAGGTTTAACATAGTCTTTCACATCTGTTTATATCTTTTCTGAAATGAACATGTGCAGAATCCTTTCTCCCACCCAATTTAATAGGCAAACAGCCATGTAATCTGTACAGTGACAACTGTAGCAGCACTTTTTTGTAGGTATAAATGAAGCTAAGCATTTCAAGTTAATTTATTTTTAATTTATTTTCTCTACTTATTTTTTAATTCATCTATACAGGTTGCATTCATATACACAAGATAGTTCCTTTAAAAATCATATACACAGTATAATGTACATAATAACTACATAAGGTGTGCAATTTTATAAATGTTGTTATGAAAGCATAATTACCATCAAGATAATGAAACATTTTATTATCTTAAGTTTTCTCATTCCCCTTTGATTAGCTACCCATATTGCTAGGCAAGTACCAATCTGTTTTCTGTTCTTATAGATTATTTGAGTTTACTAGAATTTAGGAAAATGAAAAAAAGCAATGTGACACATTGTCTTGGTTACTTTTCTCTCGTTGATGAGACAAAATACCCAACGCCCAAAATGAAGGAAGGAAAGGTTTATTTAGCTTACAGTTTGTGGAGGTTTCAGTCCATACTTGGCTGGTTCAGAGGTAGAGTAGCACATGGCAGAGGGCAAAAGTTCATAGCAGCATAGCACAGCAAAACAACCAGCAAAAGGGAGGAATGGCTGCAAGCAGCCTCTTTTCTTCCCTTACATTGTAAACAGCCTACCCCCACCCAGGGGGCATGTAGCACTCACACAATCTCCAGGCCCTCCTCTTCCACAGGCTCAAGATGTGTACAAAGTAAGCACCCTGGCTTCCTGCTGAGTCACTCAGCCAAACCTCTAGACTCCCCAAGTTGACACAATGTATCAATCATAACATTCCACCCCTTGTCAACTTGGTAATCAGACACATTTCCTCAAACCAGTTTCCAGATACAAAGACATGCGTACATTAAAACCATAACATTTTGCCCCCATACAAATGCAAATTAAACACTTTCAACATTTAAAGGCACAAAATAAACATTACCATTCCAAAAGGCACCAACAGGGGAATATAGAGCATTGGGACCAAAGCAAGTCCAAAATCCAGCAGGGCTGACATTGTGTGCTGTAATTCCACATCCAGCATGTGAAGCAACCTGTGGCATATTGTGAGCTTCAAAGGGCTAGCATGAATCCACCCCTATGACACTTCTGGTGGTTACAGCTCCCAGGGCTTCTCTCTTGGGTCTGCTTTGCTCCCTCCCTGCAGCTTTCCTCCGATGATTTACGGTCCTGTCTTTTCTAAACTTCTGAGGTCTGAGGGGCACCTTTTGCTTCACACAGCCTCACATATTGCCCTCTCAGGGGCACACTGCCTGGCCTCCCAGGCCTTCTGAAATCTTGGTGGAAGCCTCTTTAACCTCAGAACTCTTGCATTCTCCATCCCCCTGAAGCCAGGGCCACGTGGATGATGCCAAGGTCTGCTACCACCTGGAGCAGTAGCCAGACTTTCCTCTCTCTTGGCCATAGGGGTCGAGTGCCTGGATTGCTGGGCACGCTGAATACAATGCTGAGGAACAGATTCTATATGCTGCCTGCGTTGTGGAACTTGGTGGGGCCACTGCCACAATTCTGACACATGGCATTCTTTGGCTTCCTTCTCAAGGCAAGGTCTCTCACCTCTACAGTTTTGAAGCTGCAAACGGTGCAGACTTGCTGCTTGTGATGCCCTCAGGCCATCTTTTCCATTCTTTTGTTCCTTCTCAGCAATAGAGATCTCCTCAGCTTTATCTTTGCAGTCCACAGCTTTACTGGAGCTTCCTTTCTGGCAAAACTCACATTTAAATCATCCTGCTGGGCTCTTTGCTCTTGATTCTCAACATAGATCTAGCTAAAAGGCCCCAACAATAGCCATGCTACTTCCCCAACATTCGACTGCCTTGAAATTTCTTTTGCCACATTAATCAGTTTGCTGCCGCCCTTAATCTCAGTCTTAGGCAAAGTCTCTAGACATGAGCAAAATGCAGACAAACTTTCCACCAAGCTGTAACATACATTATATGGAATCCAACAGCCAATGCAGTCCTACCCAACAGAAACCTCCCCAACCTGGTCTTTACCAGCAGGATCTCTATCAGCCTTCTGATCTGAGCTCCAACCAGAATCTCCCAGATAGAACAGCCGAAGGCGTTCCAGCTTTACACTTTCAGGTGACATCTCTGAACCTTTCCAAATTATCCCCACAAGCCATTTCCAAAGTCTCTTGAACCATATGGTCGGATATAGTAACAGCAACGGCCCCAGTCCAGTGGTACCAAATTCTGTCTTGGTTACTTTCACTCATTGATGAGACAAAATACCCAATGTCCAAAATGAAGGACGGAAAGGTTTATTTAGCTTACAGTTTGTGGAGGTTTCAGTCCATACTTGGCTGGTTCAGAGGCAGAGTATTACATGGCAGAGGGCAAACGTTCATGGCAGCAGAGCATAGCAAAACAACCAGCAAAAGGGAGGAATGGCTGCAAGCAGCCTCTTTTCTTCCCTTACATTGTAAACAGCCTACCCCCACCCAGGGGGCATGTAGCACTCACACAATCTCCAGGCCCTCCTCTTCCACAGGCTCAGGATGTGTACAAAGTAAGCGCCCTGACTTCCTGCTGAGTCACTCAGCCAAACCTCTAGACTCCCCAAGTTGACCCAATGTATCAACCATAACACACTTTACTTTCCTACTGTAGCTTAATTAATTTGAAATTCCTTGTTGTTGTACCAGGAATATTTTATTCCTAATTTTTTGTTGACTAGCTTTCTATTATATGGAAATACTACAGTTCATTGGTGGACAATTATATCATTTTGAGTTTGGGGATACTAAAGGTAAAGCTTTTATAATCCTTTGATACAAATTTTTCTATGGATATATGCTTTTAATTTATTTTATAAAGATATGTAGGAGTGGAATAACTGAATCACATGGTAGGTATGTAATTTTGTAAGAAATTCTGTTTCCAAGAATTCCAAGAATTTGTTTTTGCATTTTTGTTAGCAGTTTTAGCACTTGATATGGTCAGTCTCTTTTACATTTAGCTATTTTATTAGGTTTGTAGTAGTATCTCATTGTGGTCATAATAATTTGCATTTCTTTCTTAACAAATGGTGTTGAACATCTTTTCAAGTTCTAATTTGCCATCCATACATCTCTGGTAAAGTCTATTCACGTTTTGCTCATTTTTAAAAATTAATTGTATTACTGTTAAGTTTTGAGAGTTCTTTATATATTGTAGCTAAAACTGCAACTGCATGGAGTTATGAAATGGATCAATCAAGCATTTTACTATGCATTCACTTATAAATTTTATGAGAACAATTAAGACTACTTTCGTATTATTTCAAGTATAACCACTTTTGTTATTAACTATAGTAACCACAATATATAATAGACCTCTTAAATTTTATCTCCAACCTAATTAAAATTATGCATTCTTTCACCAACATTTTCTCAATCTCCCATCTCTATTCCTCTGGTAATTACCATTTTACTTTCTATTTCTATGTATTTGACTTTTTTCCATTCCAAATATGAATGAGATCATATGGTGTATATATCTTTCTTTGCCTGATTACTTAGTCCTCGCTTAGCCTTACTTCACTCATCCTCGCATTGTCATAGATAACAAAATTTCCTTGATAAATTATATATATATAGATACATAGATACATTTATACATATATTTTGCACAATTTACAGACACTTAGAGTGATTCCATATGTTGGTCATTATGAATAATGCTGTAGTACAGCTATTTGTTCAGCACACTGGTAATTGTAGCCTTTGGAATGTATGAATATGGGAGTGGGATTACTGGACCACATGGCGTTCTATTTTTAAGTTTTGAAGAAAACCAATACTGTTTCTCATAATGGCTATACTAATTTGTATTTTTATTCACAGTGTTCAGCAATTCTTTGTTCTCTATATTCTCTCCACTTATTATGCTTCATCTTTTTGGTGATACGTATTGTCTTGGTTACTTTTCTCCTGTTGCTTGAACAAAATACTCAACACCCAAACTTAAGGAAGGAAAGGTTTATTTAGCTCACAGTTTGTGGAGATTTCACTCCATACTCAGCTGGCTCCAAGGCAGGGTGGCATGGCACGTGGGTAATGCATGGGTGGCAAAAAATAGCAAAACAACAAAAGCTGAAAGGAGGGAAGAGCAAGCCTGATTTCCTCCCTTATATTGTGTGCAGGCTACTCACCCACGTCATCTCTATGCCCTCTTCATACACAGACTCAGTATGTTTACAAAGTAAGGACCTTGGCCCCCTGCTGAGTCACTTAGGTAATCTTCTAATCTCAGATTGATGCAATGTATCAACCATTACACACATTTTAACATATGAAATAAAATCTCATTTTAGTTTTAATTTGCCATGATTAGTAATGGATCAATTTTCTTATATCTGTTGGATATTCATGTATCCTTTTGAAAAATAAATATTTGCGTCCATTGCTTACTTGGAAATGTGTGTGTGTGTGTGTGTGTGTGTGTGTGTGTGCACGTGCTTGGTAGGAACTGAACTCAGATCTTTCCATTGCCAGGCAGGTGTTGTACTGCTGTGCTATGTGCCATGCTGCTCATTCTTTAATTGTGTCGTTTTCCAACTCTTGAGTTTAGTTCCTTATATATTCTGGATATTAATCCCTTATGAGACATATGGCTTGCAAATGTATTTATCTTTATATAGGTTACCTCTTTACTCTACTGATTGTTTCCTTCACTGTGCAGAAGATTCTCAGCTTAATGTGATCTCAGTTATCTAGTTTTGCTTTTCTTGCTAATGCTGGGTTCAACTTACAATAATGTATGTTGTTCAACAATGTGAAACTATATCACAGAAGAATACTTTTATAAGGGTACTGTCATGTAAATCTGAATTATTCTCACTAAAATTCAGATACCTTTTTAAATTCTAAGTTTGAAAATACTATAATTAGTACTACTAAAAGGTAAGGAATTTTCAAAGGAGTCAAGGGATTAAAATAAAGAAAATTTTTACTTCAAAAACTATTTCTAAATTTTATACTTTATGTAGGCATAGTAGAAATACATATTGACATTTTGTTTCATTTTTATGCACAATTCTCAAATATATTTCATACGTGCCTTTTCTGAGGAAATTTAATCTTATGGAAATGCAAATACTCATCTTGATAAAAGCACATAGATATCACACATCTCTGGATGTGATTACCATTTTGTAGCAAATGACATATACACAATTCAGAGAAACAGTTTTTTTAATTATAAGGAAAAGAATCCCAATAATAATCATTTGATTTCCTTAATGAGACATTAGTGATGTTAGTACTGCCTGTCAGCCAGAATTCTGAGACTTGAATTCTCATTATCTTCCTGACTAGCAGTTATTTGGACAGTTTATTTCCATTTATTCCCCTACTGCAAATTAAAGCAAATAATGTCACACAAAATTCAGATTTAGTGTTCTTTCCTGTCCACCATACTGTTTATTTATCAAGATCATATGTAAAGAAACAACTGGTTTATGGTGTCAGGCCACTCCCCCATATTTCCTCATTCTTGTTCTGTGACTTCTATTTTGGAAGAAGCATAGAAGTATAAAAATAGAGATTTTCCAACTGTACACTACATAAATATAGAAATTTCATGGGTTTTGTAAAATCCTTGACATTACTATTTGGTCCTGATAGATCTAAGGTCACATAGGCATTCATCCTGCTTGACATTATCTAACTGCATAATGTCTCATTCCTTCAAACATAAAACTCTCATATTTTAAAATAAAATATCAAATCAGGTATTGTTTTAATATTTTCTACCATACATGGTTCCCTTTCTCCATGAAGAACTCTTAAACTTCCTGATAATCCTAAATTATAAAATTTTAGTATCTAAATCTCAAGCTATTTCAAGTGTATTTTTAATCCAACTTTTATTCTATTATGGGAAGCATATGATTTGTATTGAAATAACTACTTATATCTTAAAATATAATAACTTCAAGTTTGTTAAATAATAACTTCTGTTCTTGGTATTTATAGCCATTTTATCCCTTTGAATTTATGGGCTATGTTTAGTATACTATGTATTATGACTTAATTTTTAAATACTTAGAGAATAATTTAGTTTATTTTACATTTTTGTTGCTTAATATATTGACCTCACACCTAATAGCTCTGTGAACATCTTATCCTTTTCAGAGGTAGACAGGATTTGACACATTAGGAAGAAGTGAAAATTATTCAGGATGTCTAATAATGAATTTAATCAGTTTTACTTGCCACAGTTCACATGTATGCCCTGGCTTTCAATATAGGAAATAAATTTGTCTTGTGATCCTAAATCACATTTTATTAACATGGGTACTAATAGCCTTGGTTCAGTTATTCTGTACCCTAGCAGATTTTCTAATTAAACTATATTCTTAGTATTTACTAAAGACTAATACTTCAATAAATCTAGCATTAATAACATCAAAGTGAAAATAATTAACACTTCATGGTTCTATAACTTGGCAGTAAAAAAAGGAAGAGAAGCAACTGCATCATGACTGATTCGAAGTGAGCAAATAAGCAAAGCATCTAATGAAGTAATTGTTTTTATGGATTATGAAAAATATGCTTAATACAGAGAAGGAGATAATGAAACATAAGCTTTCTAGTTCATTATTTTATTTTAGTTACACTATTAAAATTCGTGTAAATAAAAATTTTTAAATATAATACTGAGTAGGATTGTTTTCTCTCATAAGCAATGCTGTTCTATCTAAAATCATAATTAAGGGTGGTTCTCTATTTAGATGTAACCAAAAAGTCCATTTAGTACTATTTCATCATCTGATATGAGAATCTGGCCTTCTCTATAACGAAGATTAATTGAACAGAAGGAAAGAATTACATACATTATTGTACTACATAATTATTCTGCTTGTTGAAACTCCTATGAACTACACATAGTTCTTTGACAAAATATCCTGAAAATTTTAGAAATGTTTTACTCTTCATATCCCTTCTTTATTCTCATACTTTTAGTGCTAGTACAGTTTCTTGAACTAGACCTGTGTATAGGCAATGTCTTTTACTCTGTAGGAAAATTTCTCAACTCTCTATGATTTGATTTCCTCATCTATGAAAGCACTATTTTAAAATGGTCCCTTTACTATAAAGCCACAGTGAGATTTACATGATGCAATATTGTTGTACATATAAAACATTTAGAATATGGTCAGTACTCAATCAGTAATTACTAAACTATTTTATCTAAGAATTCTTACCTCACGGAATAGAATTCTTTAATTCATCCTTTCCTTGAGACTATATTTACTTGGACTGCATTACATTTTTAATATCTTATAATAAGCATTATAACAAAGCCATATACATCATTTATTTGTATGTGCAGATATTCTTTTACTAAGTATGTTTTAAATTTTCTTAGGACAGAACCAAGAATTTTTCTTCTGTATAATCTTCTACTTACATATATATTGTGGTTTTGCATAATAATGCCTTTAATTCTAATAAGCTAACTTCTTGAATAAACGAACTGCCTTTCTGACAACAAGATCATTTTTAAATGCTGCTCAAATAAAAATCATAACCTTTAGTTACAAATGAATTTCATCTACTGGTTGTTTTCTAAATGTATCAAATATAATGATGCATAACTTCCACAAAACAAATCAAGTTAATTTGCTAAAATTTCAAGCATATACACTTATGGTTTTAGTAACCAATATGAAATAGGAACACTTCACACAATTGAATAGGTAGCCATGCAGAGTCTTGAGAGAAAGGTTCTGGAATCTTGAGTATGCACATTGATTTTTACATTAAAATGTCCTTATACATAACTCTTCTATTTTGTTAGCATTTTCTTTCCAGATGACAAGATTTCTAGAGGAGACAAATTTGAAAATTAGTTAACACGTAATTTATTTAAATCAAAATATAATCAAAATACCTGAGATTCTCCTTGTTTGCTCTGTATATCTCATAAAATGAATACAATGATGATCAGAATTATTTTTATAAATTTTCCCTTTTCATGAATTATAGAGAAAGAATACTCACTGATTTTTCTTTTTTGTCCTTGTCTATACAAAATACAATTATGGAAGCATTTTGTTGAAAATGTCCTAGGCCAAAAATTGAGAATACATCTACCCTACTAAATTAGAACAAAATAATTGGTCTCAATATATATACAATAGAATTTCAAGGGAAAAAATCATGTTACAAAAAATCTTTGCTATTATCCATATAGAGTGTTGATGTGCTTATCTTGTGTACATCTGTGTTTTATGTACATAGAAAAATGCCTAAAAATATATGTCAAATGAATGTAATTAGCATATGCCAAAAGCTATAAAGTTTTATTTACTATTTTAAATCATTAAATTTAGTTTTTAAGCTTCATTTTTCACTTAATTACTTGCCACTTGGCTGAAGGAAAGTAAGAACTTTCGTCGTATTCCCACAGGACCATTGTTAAAAGAAAATGAGTACTATGAGACAGAGAAAGTACGTGCCCAATGTCTAGCACACATATGAAATGCCATTCATAGAAGGACTCGTTAAATGACAATTTTAACAAGTCTAGACTTCTTTATTAAGTGTTCCTGTCCACCCACTTTCTGAGATCACCCTTTTCAAACTTAACTTTCTTCCAAATCCTCTACATAGACATTGCCTTTTCATGTCTTTAGTTCATTTCCAAAGCATAAACTATATTTAGTGGCTCATTTACGCTCCAGCTTAGCTCTCTTCTTTTGGATACTTGAATCATTGATCCTCTGTTTTCTCTTAATCATAGATTGCTTCTTTAAATCTTTTATCTAAGGTTGTCTTAAACTGTTGTCTAAACAGTCATATGTCTTTCTTCTTCCAATTAGATTATAGAATACTTTTGAGGAGAGATCACATATCACATATTTCACTGATGGCACTTTAAAGAAATGCCACCTTGACAATTTGAATTTTTAATTCATGAGAAAGAAGTGTGCTACCATTTATTTAAATATTTGTTAGTTGCTCTTAGCCATGATTTTTTAGTTTTCAGCATATAAGTCTGTTATGATTGATACATTGTGTCAACTTGGGGAGTCTGGAGGTTGGGCTGAGTGATTCAGCAGGAAACCAGGGTGCTTACTCTATATATATCCTGAGCCTGTGGAAGAGGTCATGCAGACTGTGTGAGAGCTACATGCCCCCTGGGTGGGAGCAGGTTGTTTACAATGTAAGGGAGAGAAAGAGGCTGCTTGCGTGCCATTCTTCCCTTTTGTGCTGGTTGTTTTTGCTGTGCTCTGCTGCCATGAACATTCGCCGTCTGCCATGTGCTGCTGTGCCTCAGACCCAGCCAAGTAAGTACTGAAACCTCCACAAACTATAAGCTAAATAAACCTTTCCTTCTTTCATTTTGGGTGTTGGGTATTTTGTCTCAGCAACGAGAAAAAAGTAACCAAGACAGAATTTGGTACCAGCGGAATGGGGTCGTTGCTGTGACTATACCTGACCATGTGGTTCAAGAGCCTTTGGAAATTGCTTGTGGGAAGAGTTTGGAAAGGTTTGGAGATGTCTGGTCAGAGCTCAGAAGACCAGAAGGCTGAGAGAAATCCTGCGGGTAAAGACCAGGTTCAAGAGGTTTCTGTTGGGAAGAAGGACTGCATTGATTGTTGGACTGCAGATGATGTATGGTATAGCTTTGCAGAAAGTGTGTCTGCATTTTGCTCATGTCCAGAGACTTTGCTTAAGACTGAGATTCAGGGTGACAGCAAAATGATTAATCCAGCAAAAGAAATTTCAAGGCAGTCAAATGTTGGGGCAGTGGCATGGCTATTGTTGGGGGCTTTTAGCCAGATTTATATTGACAATCAAGAGCAAAGAGCCCAGCAGGATGATTTAAAATGTTGTGACTGCCCAGAAAGGAAGCTCCAGTAAAGCTGTGGATTGAAAGATAAGGCTGAGGAGATCTCTATTGCTGAGAAAGAACAAGAGAATGGAAAAGATGGCCTGAGGGCATCACAAGCAGCAAGTCTCCACCCTTTGCAGCCTCAAAACTGCAAAGGTGAAAGACCTTGCCTTGAGAAGGAAGCCAAAGAGTGCCATGTTCCAGAATGACAGCGGCGGCTGCACTAGGTTCCAGAATTGGAACGGCATAGAGAATTTGCTCCTCAGCATTGTATTCAGTGTGCCCAGCGATCCAGGTACTCGACCCCTAAGGCCAAGAGGAGAGGAAAGTTTGGCTACTGCTCTGGGTGGCAGCAGACGTTGGCATCATCTACGTGGCCCTGGCTTTAGGTGCAAGGAGAATGCAAGAGTTCTGAGGTTAAAGAGGCTTACACCCAGATTTCAGAAGGCCTGGGAGGCCAAGCAGTGTGCCCCTGAGAGGGCAATATGTGAGGCTGTGAATGTGAAGCAAAAGGTGCCCCTCAGACCTCAGAAGTTTAGAAAAGTCAGGAACGTGGATCCTCTGAGGAAAGCTGCAGGGAGGGAGGAAAGCGGGCCTAAGAGAGAAGAAATGGAGGGTGTACCAGCCAGAAGTGCCATAGGGGTGAACTCATACAAGCCCTTTGGAGCTCAGAATGTAAAACATGTTGCTGCAGATGCTGGATGTGCAATTAAAAGACACAATGTTTGCCCTGCTCGATTTTGGACTTGCTTTGGTCCCAATGCTCTATATTCCCCTGTTGGTGCCTTTTGGAATGGTAATGTTTATTTTGTACCTTTAAACGTTGGAAGTGTTTAATTTTCATTTGTACCAGTGCAAAGTGTTATGGTTCTCATGTAATATAATGAGTTTGTATCTGGAAACTGTTTTAAGGAAATGTGTCTGGTTGTCAAGTTCATAAGGGATGGAATGTTGTGGTTGATACATTGTGTCAACTTGGGGAGTCTGGAGGTTTGGCTGAGTGATTCAGCAGGAAGCCAAGGTGCTTACTCTATGCATCCTGAGCCTGTGGAAGAGGGCATGCAGACTGTGTGAAAGCTACACAGCCCCGGGTGGAGGCAGGCTGTTTACAAGGTAAGGGAGAGAAATAGGCTGCTTTCCTGCCATTCCTCCCTTTTGCGCTGGTTGTTTTTGTTGTGCTCTGCTGCCATGAACTTTCACCCTCTGCCATGTGCCACTCTGCCTCAGAACCAGCCAAGTAAGGACTAAAACCTTTACAAACTGTAAGCTAAATAAACCTTTCCTTCTTTCATTTTGGGTGTTGGGTATTTTGTCTCAGCAACAAGAGAAAAGTAACCAAAACAAAGTCCTAATGAAATTTCTGAATGAAATGAGTTCCTAAAATTGAGTGTAGGAGCGGCACTAGGCCACAGTTATCCATGTCCTTATACCAAAGTCAATGATTTTTGAGCAAAAATGCTTCTCAAATGGATGTATGTTTTTGATCAACTTCCAGAGCACCACATGGTTTCTTTGCTTAAATTTTCTCCACGTTTGCAGTTATCTGGGGAGAGACAATTGTCTTCTCCACTAACTTAGTTGTAGCCAAAAAGTGTACCATCTGTGAGTTTCTAGGAGCATTGGTGTCCCAACTCCAAAATTCTAGGGACACAATATCTACTGAACTATGTCAGCTCAATAAAAACATGTTCAATGACCATGTTTGAAGGCAAACCACTTGGTTTACTTAATAGTTTTTGTATTGAGTTGAGTATATCAATATACTTGGAATTGTGATGAATTAGTTTCTATGTTTGACTAATTTAGTTCGTTTTGGCATAGTTCTGGTTGGGATTAATGGTATGAGTGCTACACCTGCCTTAGGACAGGTAGAGTGCATATAATATAAGGGACAGAAATAGTTGTTTTGCTGTATTTCACCACCATGAACATTCACCCCTCTACCATGTGCTATCTGTCATAGAGCCAGCAGATTATGAACTAGAACATCTATAAACTGTGAGCTAAATAAACCTTTCCCCCTTTAAATTTGAGTGTTGGGTATTTAGTCTTAGCAATGAAAGAAAATTAACTATGACAGGATTTGGTACCAGAGAAGTTGGGTTGTTGCTGTGACATTACCTGGCCATGTGGCTCAAGAGCCTTTGGAACTGGCTTGTCAGAAAGGGAAAAAAATAGGAAAGGTTTGAAGATGTTGTCAGAAAAAGGAGTACAGAAAGGCCTTAGACTATACTGTATGGGAGATTCTGGTCAGAAGTCTAAAATGCTAATAGAAATGCTGCCAGAAAAGACCAGGTTCAAGAGGTATCTGAAGGGAAGAAGGACTACATTGAACACTAGATTCTAGAGGATTTGTGTTATCCCTTGAGACAATTTGTCTGCATTTTGTGCCTGGCCAAAGACTTTGCCTGCAACTGAGATTAATGGTGGCAGACTAATTAGACTGGCAGAAAAGATTTCAAGGCAGTCAAGTGTTGTGTCAGTGTCATGGCTACTGCTGGGGACTTGTAGAGCACAGAACCCAGCAGAATGATTTAAAACATTGTGACTTTGGACAGAATGGAATCTCCAGTAATGCTGTTGTATCAGTTAATTTTCTCTCATTGCTAAGACAAAATACCTGATGCCCAGAATTAAAAGAAGAAAGGTTTATTTAGCTAACAGTTTGTGGAGGTTTCAGTCCATACCTGGTTGGCTAAACGGCAGGGTGGCACATGGCAGAGGGCAACAATTCATGGTGGCAGAAAGTAAAGAAAGCAGCAAGAATAAAAGGGAGGAGTGTTAGAGAGCAAACCTCTTTCTTTCCCTTATAAGGTATGCAAACTATCCACCCCAGGGCGGATGTAGCTCTCACGCCCATAGACTCAGCATTGGATGATGAATTAATCATAAACTCTAGAAGCCCGCCCCATGATTGCATGTGGCTTTCAGGGAACACCCAGACATAAACCATAACTGTTGTGAACTGCAAAGATAAAGTGGAGATCTTGATTGCTGAGAAGGAACAGAATACAAAAGATAGCCTGAGGGTATCATAAGAAGCAAGAGTACTCTAACCTTTGCAGCCTCAAAATTGCAAAAGTGAAAGACTGCTTTAAGAAGAAATCCCCAGAGTACCATGTGCTAGAACGGTGGCTGTCATGAGAATTTTTTCCTTGGAATTGGGTTCCAAGTGCTCTGTGATCCAGGCACTTGAATCCTATAGCCAAGAGAGAAGGAAGCCTGGCTGTGCTCCGGCTGGCAGCAGATCTTGGCATCATCCACATGGTGCCGATTTTAGGTGCATGAATAATGGAAGAGCTGTGGTGGCAGAAAGGCTTCTATTCATATTTCAGAAGACCTAGGAGGACAGGCAGTGTGCCACTGAGAGGGCAGTGTGTGAAGCTGTGAGTGTGAGTATGCAGTGGTGTCTCCAGAAGTTTGAAGAAGCCAGGAAAGTAGATCGTCTAGGAAAACTGCAAGGACAAAGCAGAGCAGGCCTAAGAGAGAAAACATGGTAGCTACAACTACCAGAAGTGCCACAGAGGCAGAGCTATCTAAGCCTTTTGGAATTTACAACTTGTTACAGATTGCCTCAGGTGCTGCACAAGGAACTACAGGACTTCATGTTTGCCCAGTTGGCTTTTGGACTTGCTTTGGTCTCATTCCTTTGCATCCCGTTTGTAACTTTTGGAACAGAAAGGTTTATCTTGTGCCATTGATGGTTGGAAGTGTTTAACAGTCTTTCATTTGTACAGAGGCTCACAGCTAAGAGTTTGCCGTATACCTCAGAAGATACTTTGGATTTGCACTTTTCAGCAATGCTGAAACTATTGGAACTTTAGCAACTCTTAGAGGTGTCCTACATGTCTTTTGCATAAAGGGATGTTTATGAGTCTTTGGGGCCACATGTTATGGCCAAAATGTTAAGGGCAAAATGTTATCATTTGTGTCTAAATGTCCTCCCAAAGCCTTAGGTGATCATGAGGCTTTTTCAGAGGAGGCTGAATCTAGAGTGTGCCGTGCTAGGAATAAGCATGTGTGATTGTTGGTTTGGCATAGTTCTGGCTAGGATTAAGATTGTGAGTGCTACACATGCCGTAGGTAGCCTGAATACAATATAAGGGACAGAAAGTGTCTCCTCCAACTTGCTTTTGCTATCTTCCGCCACCATGAACATTTGACCCTCTGCCATGTGTCACACTGCCTTGGAGCCGGCATATTATGCACTGAAACATCTACAAACTGTGAGCTAAATAAACTTTTTCTCCTTTAACTTTGGATGTTGTGTGTGTATCTGTCAGTAATGAGAGAAAAATATTTAATATACCATAAAACCATGAGTTTTAACTCTTTTAGTTAACACTTGTGTACTGCTTACAGTAGGATCACAAAAATATGTATATTGATTGCATGAGTGAATAATTTATATTTTGCTTATATGTTTTTGTCACACAGATTCAACTTCTAGTTAAGACATTTTTCCACTTTATATTGTACTATGGTTTTATTAAAATTATAAAACCATGACTTATTTTCTGAGGCAGTAATTAAAACTGATGTAAGACAATTATCTCCTAGGTTAACATGTCATAAACATTTTAAAAGTTTCACTAGCTTTTAAGCTATAAAACTTAGTTCCATGATGAGAAATTTCTTGCTGAAGCATTTTGGAACTGGATGAACCAAGAAGATTACAATATTTGATAAAACTGCATATCAGAACACTAAGTAATTACATGAATAATCTGTATGCTCACATTCAAGGATGTTGAGGGATTAAAAGTTAAAATTAACTTCTTCCATGGAGTTAAATAAGTTATCTGGAGATTCTCAGTTTAAGACAAATAAAGTAAATGCAGCAGTATCTTAGATATCTGACTTAAACAATTGCATGGGCAGGCTGGTTCATTGTCAGTCAAAAGGAGAGAAAAGTTCAGAAGAGTCTAGGTTAAAACTGTTATCTTCCTAGCATGGAATTACTATATCCTCATATTCTTGATTACTACATGAGAACTGATGCTGGCAATGATACATTAAATAGCTACAAATAATTGCTAAATTAATTTTGTTTGGCATGGAATTATGTGTTAAATTAGCAAATTCTGTGACTCAACATTTGTGAAAGTAATGAACAAACATAGTATTCTGGGCAGAGTGAGAGCTTCAAACCTTTAGATCTATGTGGATCTGCAAGTGAATGAAGCCATTGAACATTACAAATGATAATCTACAGATATTATTCTATCTAAATAGCAGAAACACATGCCACTATGCAAAAGAACAAAGGTAAGTATTAAGTAGTCTGAAATATATGAGGAATTGATTTTAGTAGCTTATAGATTATTCAGGTTGATTTTCATAGTTTACATTTACTTTTTGCTACTACAACGTTGTTCCTTTATCATTCCTTTTCTTGTGTATGTGGAGACAAAAGGAAAAACTTGATTAGAACATTTTAACAATTCTCATAATCTGACTAAGGAAAGAGGTTGAAAATAATTACTGATGCTTTTCAGTTTTCTGCATTTTTCTGTTTCCCAATTATCTTCATTACTGTTAAAGTGGTATATAGCAACATGGCAGTGCAACAAATACACATAACCTGTTTAGGCTGGATTCCCACCTGTACTTCACCACAAAACAGAGATTTATAATTCATATATCAAAAGATTTTAGTTTTAGACAAAAGAATATTTGCTTTAAAAAAAAAAAAGAATGTTTGCTTTAATTTTTTCCCAATTTATACAAACTGATATCAACTAATTTAAATTTTATTTCATTATACTGTTTTCCCATTTATGGTGGCATTTGGCCTATGGCTTGAACATGAATATATATATATATATATATATATAAATATAAATAATCATTGATTTTTTTATTTTTGAGGTACTGGGGATTGAACTATGCCCTGTGCTACACCTCCAACTCTTTTTATAAATTTGTAATATAGTCTCATTAAGTCACTGTGTTGAAACCAAGGCTCGATTTCAACCGGAGATCTTCCTACCTCAGATTCCCAGAGTCTGAAATTGCAGACATGCACAACTGTATGTGTATCCATTGCATTCTTATTGTAGTATTCAAAAGAATTTACAACCACTCTACCTACTGCAGTACTCTTCAATATTTTGGACTTTAAACTAGGCTGCTAGAAGTCCAGTCTAGGCGTTAGCCCCTACTAGTGTTGCATCCTTGTGAAAGTTGCTTGACCTTTCTGAGATAAGCCTCCTCATTTGCCCAATACGAAAAATAATAGTACCTTCTTCATGGAGTTGTTGAGAAATGAGATAATCCACGCAAACCACTTGTAAATGTGTCTGTTTCTGATGAGTTCTGCATAGTTGCAATCATTATTGTATGGTTAATAATAACAATCACAAAGAATCAAATCTTTGCATTTATAAAGACTTCTACAATTTTTAAACCATGCCTAAAGAACATTTTATAAGAGCATGGAGACAAGAAATTGCATTATAAAAGAGAATCATCCTGTATCAACTTCATTTTCGGAAATGAAAACTATGACAGTAAAAGTATATGACTTCCCCTGAGAGCACTCGCAAAGAATATGGGGAGAATGGTCTTTCAACTACAATGTTAATGAACTCTAGTACTGACTTGGTGCATTAGCAGTTAATACAGTCTGCTTAGTGAATTTTCTTCAGTTGCTTTATGCTCCTTCATTCAAGCATCTAATCCTTCCTGCTATTGCCTGCATTGGAAACTTCATTTCTCCTCTCCCTGACTAATACTGAGTCCACTCTCCCACAGATGTTTTTTTCCTTCTTTTTTAAAAAAAATTGGTATATATTTGAACAAATAATCATTACATTCATCACGGGGAACTTGTTATGCACAAAACACATTTTTTTCCATTCACTTCTCCTCTCTCATATGTCACTCCGTTTTTTGGCCCCCTCCTCTTAGCAAGTTATCTATCTCTCTGCCACCTTGATTTTCTTATATAATTGATATTTTCTGTCTCTGATTTAAGATAAATCATATATTATTTAAGCTTGTATGCCTGATTTATTGCACGTATCACTATGTTCTGAGGATGGACCCATTTTCTTACAAATAAGTTAATCATTCTTTATGGCACAGTAGTACCCCATTGTGCAGGTTGTCTGTTCACTCTATTACTTGTTTTCTTTATTGTGCAGAAGCTTTTTAAAATTTTATATGAACCCATTTTTATTATTTATGTTATTTCTTGTTTGGGTTTCTGTTCAGAGAGTCTTTGCCAACATCTGCATCTTCAAGAGTTTTACCTTCCAGTAGATTAAGTGGTTCTGTCTGAACATGTAGATCATCAAACCATTTTTTTTTTAGTTTAGTACATAGTGAGGGATATAGGTCTAGATTTGGTTTTCTGCATGTGGATATCCAGCTTCTCCAGCATCATTTGTTAAAGAAGCTGTCATTCTTTAGGGGCATTTTTTTTTGTTATTTCTGCATTCTCTATTCTACTCCATGAATCTACATGTCTGTTTTTGTGCCAATAGGATGCTCTTTTCTTCACTGTTGCTTTGTAATATAATTTCAAACACAGGATTGTGATGCCTTCTGCTTTCCTCTTGTTGCTCAGAATTGCTTTTGTCCTTCTGGATCTTCTGTTTTCATTTGAATTTTAGGTTTGTTTTCTGAAGTTCTGTCCAGATGGATTTTCAATTGAGTCTATGCATGGAAATATAGTCCCTTTTAATTCAGCACAATAACATAATATTAATAATAATAATTAATTGTAAAATTTATGATTCTGAGTAGATCTTATATTACTTGAAATAATAATCTATAATTTAACTATTGTAACAAATAAGCTGTATGCTATGGCTTTTGAATTTTAAGGAACTGTGTATGAGTAGTCATTTCTATTGTAAAGACATGATAAGTACAATTATACCTATCTTAATAATTGTGATGCTTTCAACTGTTTCATAAGTAGTATTTTAAATTGTTATGGTTTATATCTAGATGTCCCCCCAAAGCCTCATGTTACCATAGGTGAGCCTTTGAAGAAATGATTGGCTCACAGGGGCATGATAATTACCAATGAATTAGTACACTGATGAGTTCATTGCTGAATGTGATATTGGCAGGTGAAACCTTGTCAGAGGAGGTGGGTTGCTGTGGTTGTTGTCCACAAAGGTGTATCTCCCTCCCTCCTCCCTTGATCTGCTTCTTCCATGCAATTCCATGAGTAGTTCCCCCCTGCCAAGCTGTCCTTCCTTGAAAACAGGCAACTATGGATTTAAACCTCTACTGTGAGCCAAAGTAAACTTTTTCACCTTTAATTTGTGGGTGTTGGGTATTGTGTCTCAGCAATAAAAAATAACTAAGTCTTATGGTTGATACATTGTGTCAACTTGGGGAGTCTAGAGGTTTGGCTAAGTAACTCAGCAGTTGTAAATCTTGGGGTAAAAAGGACATGCCCTTACCCTTCTGGGATGTTGTTTATCGTGTTAATTTGGGAAGTTTAAAAGGTTAACTATGTGACTCAGAAGGGAGCAGGGGTGCTTATTTGTATTCATCCTCAACCTGTGGAAGAGGAGGGCATGGAGATTCTGTGAGTGCTACATGCCCCCTGGGTGGGGGTAGGCTGTTTACAATGTAAGGAAAGAGAAGAGGCTGCTTGCAGGCATTCCTCCCTTTTGCTGGCTGTTTTTGCTATGTGCTGCTGCCATGAACATTAGCCCTCTGCCATGTGCCACTCTGCCTCTGAAGCAGCCAAATATGGACTGAAACCTCCACAAACTGTAAGCTAAATAAACCTTTCCTTCTTTCATTTTGGGTGTTGGGTAAAGAAATGGAAAAAATCATACAGGGTCAGCCATTTGTAGAAACTATTGAGGCACTGATACAGGCAAAACTAAGTAGTTATTTAAAGCCATTCATAAATGGATGCTCACTAAACTGTGTTCTCTAGGAAAAGAGTAAGACATTCCCCTGGTATTTTGCTGAATATGCTTATGTCTTGTGATTTATAAGTTATTAGAAGAGATGATGAATATATATTGGTACAACTATATCCTTTGGAAAATTTTACACATTTTAGGCTATGAATCAGTTTAGATGTACAGTACATTTCGCTGAGAGGTAACACATGGTCCTGTACTATAAAATGTATCATTTTGGTTTAATGTTAAAATGTATATAAAACTATAAGGAATAATGAAAGTTACAATTTTATCTCATTAGTTATGCATTAAATTGATTTTACATGTTCAGGGCTGAGAAACAGTGACTTAACAGGCTTTGTTATTTGTGAATCTTCTTAAGGATTCCTACAATATTCATGATGTGAGATATTTGTTAAACAGAAGCTCAAAAAGAATAAATTTACCAGTTACTGGTAAATAAACATATCAAATATACTGAGAAAATAGGCACCTTCCTGGAAAAACACTTGATAGGTTTTGAAACTTACATTTATGTACATACTGCTTTCTGCAGAAAATTTCTTTCAACATTGACATAACATTATTAAAACTGTTGTTATTTTTATTATAGCTTCTTGGCCAAAGTACAATGAGTGTCAAAGGGACAAAGCTTATGGATTTATTGCTGCTGAAGGCCTTTGCTTTATTCCTTAAGTTATGTTCCTGGCCTTTAAAAACAATTTGAGAACTATATATAGGAGAGATAAATTCCTACTAATTGAAAAATAACCATAATATGGTCTTTGGCAATGATGAGGCAATAATATTTAACTATAGTCTAGATATTTAATTATAGCCAACACAACTTCCTGAATACCTCCTCTAAATAATTCATATTTGTGGTCCAATGGCCACATCTTTTATTTAAACATACTTGTGATTAAATTAATAACATTTCATATATTTCCTAGCTATGTCAGCTGAGAGAGCCTGGAAGCAGTAGTGCTCTTGTAGTACTGAGCACAGCAAGCAACCTGGGTTTATTTTCTCATTTCATTTTACAGTAAAAGTAACCAGGGCTATTTATTTTATAGCTGAATAAGATATTAACCTAAGGGAAACAGGGGTCTGTATTGTACTTGCAACATTTCTGTAAGTCTGAAACTATTCTAAATTAAAAAATTGATTCAGTATTTAATGTAATGGATTTGTCTGTAAGATTGTATTTAGTTTACACTGTACTTAGAAATTATTCCATTTCTTTTTAGTCCATGAATGAGTATATATATATGCAATGTCAATTTCTAATTTAAAAATAATTGTAATACTATGGTTTGAAAGGGCATTTTGCATGATGTATCATTATATTAGAATGTATCATTATATTAAAATAAATAGAGCTAATTAGTCATTTCTTTAAAACAAACACCTGGCTAAAATTTATACTTGGGGATCTTCCCACAACCATTCTTTTGTATCTTATCACTGGCATTTGTAGTATTTTGTTTCAGCCTGGGATGTGGAAACTGATCCCTTGTGACTTAAAAATTCTTTACAGCAAGAAAGAGGAAATGACATTTTTGAATTCTACTTCTATTCTCAAGAATAATAAATGTACTATGACATGGCTATGTTGGAGGGAATTCACCTAAGAAGGATAATTTCAGCCCAGCACAGTCTTCTAGCATGTTGATAGCACTGAAGATAAGAGCAACATGTGCTCGCTTCGGCAGCACATATACTAAAATTGGAACGAGACAGAGAAGATTAGCATGGCCCCTGCGCAAGGATGACACGCAAATTCGTGAAGCGTTCCATATTTAAAAAGAAAAAAAAAGAGCAACAATTCCTCCTTCAGAATAATGATGCTAAATAATTAAAATATGATATGTTCATTCTAGATTATTATTTAGTAGAAGAATGCCATATTGCACTTGCTGGCTAGAGATAAGAATTTCCAGAAACTGTAAAATGTCATTAAATCTTGCCATAAAGCCTCTTTCTATCTTATTTGGCTTGTGAATTAGAATGTGCTGTGATTTTTCTCTATGTTATCATCCAATGTAAAATGGTAAAACAAAATGTGTCAATTAAAGATACAGTTATTATACATGTGCAGGTCATTATAATTTTATAATTTAGCAGACACATTGATATCTTTAATCTTTTTATTTTAAAGAGAAAAGAGCAACAAAAAATAAAAGTGAAGACATAAACAAAACAACACAAAAACAATAAAAATGATACAGAATTCAGACAAGGTGGTAGGAAATTAACAATGGTTTCTGTGTTACATATTTCTATCTTCAAATTGATTACTCAGATAACCAGACATAGGCATGTAAGATTGATCAAGCCAGTAAACATCAACATTGTTGCTTTCGGTAAACCACTAGAAATTAGTAGTACAATTATCTTTGCTGTCATATATACATATATATCCCTTCCTTCTTTCTTTATTCTTTTCACTCATTCCAGTTGTTTTTTCCTTTTGAGTAGTTTCTTTCCCTTTCACAATATCTACTGTACCGTTTAGATTTTACTTAGTCTTTCAGGTTCTTATACTAGGGAGAGAATATTATGTTTACACATGTGAGTCTGATTTATTTCACTTAATGAACCATGCTAATAGGAGATGTGTTGTCATGCAAATTATACTTCTGAGCTTACTAGCTTCTAATTATATCTTAATAAATATATTTAATGGATTTTTGTGAAAATAATGTGCAATTCTGGAAATTTTATTTTGGGAAGAGAAGAACATTAACCCTGTGTTACCACATTGCCATCCTCTTGCACTGAAACTTGTGTACAGCATGCTAAATTAAACTTATTTTGTGTGTGAAGAAACTAAGGCTCCAATTAAAGATTGAGCAATGTTAGTGGCATAAGAATAAGTTCTCTGACCTCACATAGTATCAGACACAACACACACCTACACCATGCATGTCAAACACAGGTTGAAATAGAGGGGTACTTATGTAGTCATAGTTTTGTACTAATAGACTGGATCCCCTGGGGGATATCTGGGGAGAAAGTAAGTACTAATTTTGCTCCACCACTTTGCTTAAGAAATGTCCAGTTTTGAGCAACTGTAGTATGGATGCGTTTTCTTGTTCTGTTCATTGAGACTTTTAACAAATGTTTCATGAAAGAAGTGGTTGGGCTCAATGTTAGAGAAGAGCAAATATCATTTTAGCCTGGATTTCTGCCCTGTTTAGATTTTTAAAAAGCATAAGCATGGATTGCCAATTCCACTTGATGTAAACAAACTTTTTATACATAATATATGTATGTATAATGACTTATTGATCCGTCCAAGTTCAGAAACTTGTGGCAGGCCAGTTCCAGATAGTTTCATTTCACCTGCAAACATTTTTACTGATAACTGTAATTTTCATATCTATAATATGTTTACAGATGTGCCCTGCATTTAGTATGCCTTGTTCCTATTTTGATTTTTGTGGAGTTTCATAGCACCTTTTACATTTCTTTCATCTTTAAATCACTGCCTTAGTTATACTCTCATTTGTTTCATATTTGTCTAATGACGTGTTGCATTTACATGACCATAATCTCAAAGGAATATAATGTAGTGCTAGGCAAATAATGGCTGATTTTAAAAATCAATGAACAAATGTTAAACACCCTGAATCCTGGGATGGGTGTCACAATTAATATTCATTCAAGGTGTTATCATGTTTCATACAAATGAAGAGATGCAATCAGCTTTCCCTAGGTTTTATAATAAATATAGCTAAGATCAGCCACAATATTTCTTTTTCAAGTGGGTTTGGGTGAGAAAACTTATCAGAACTACTTTTCCTCTTTTTCCAGTGTGCTTCATCTTCAGGTAAGTGAGCATAATTAAGGCCCCAATGTTATGGTTTGTTTCTGGATGTTCCCCCAAAGCCACATGAAGTCATGGGGCAGGCTTTTAGAGTTTATGACTAATTCAATGTCCAATGTTGGAATTGTGGATGTAAGCACTACACCTGCCCTGGGGCGGATAGTTTGCATACAGTGTAAGGTAGGGAAAGAGGCTGCTTGCTGCTGCTGCTCCTCCCTTTTGCTCTTGTTGCTTTGGTTATTTTCTATTGTCATGAACATGGCAGTTGTACATGCCCTCTACCATGTACCACTCTGCAGTGGAGCCGGCTGAGTACGGACTGAAACCTCCACAAACTGTGAGCTAAATAAACCTTTCTTCCATGCATTTTGTGTGTCAGGTATTTTGTCTCAGCACCAAGAGAAAAGTAACTAAGACAGTCCCTAAAACACTTGAATAATTTTACCACTATTTCCCATTGCCCTCTGTTATTTGATTTTTAATTATTATTTTCAAAACTTGTATGCTGCTGAGATCTTAACAGATTAATGTGGTTCCCACCATTGAGTTAAAATGAAGGTGTTTTTATTTTTCTCCTGCCACATCAATTGTTTCCTCTGTGGTCCCAATTTTTGTCCTTATATTTTAACCTTCTAGACAAAGCATGCATATGTTTATCTCTTTGATTTACAAAACAAAGAACAAAAATAATTTTAACTGTGCATCCCTCATTATAGTCACCCTCTTACCCTTTTTCTTCTTTCTCTACTGTGTCTATGTACTCTAGATCTCCATTTTTTCAACTCCT
This sequence comes from Dinomys branickii, assembly GCA_004027595.1. NCBI lineage: Eukaryota > Metazoa > Chordata > Mammalia > Rodentia > Dinomyidae > Dinomys > Dinomys branickii. Next base: position 24,820 of record PVLD010024254.1, read on the forward strand.
GATCAATTTTAACTCACTCTCATCTGGCTGGTGCTCTCACGATGTGATTGCCATTGCATTTGCTAAGGTTACTATTGATTTGTCTTAGTCAATTTCCTGCAACTGAAACACAACGCAGACATCCCAAGGGAAAGGAAGAGAGGCTTATTTTGATTCATAATTTCAGTCCATGATCTGCTATCTCTGAGATAGGAACAGGGTGGAAGGAGGACATAGTAGAATCAAAGGTGGCCTAGTTATGGCTGCCACAAAGTGGAGAGAGGAAAGAGCAGCCAGAAAATACACTTTTCTATGTGATGCCCCAAGTGGCCTATCTCCATCAAGGCTCCACATAATAATAGCACATTTAACTAATAGACTCACCAGGAAATGAATTCACTAGTAACTATAACACCTCTGTGACCCAATCATGCCTTAAACACATGAGAGTTTGGGGTAACATTATGTTTTAGATCTAAAATATAAGATTCTGCCCTTGGCCCCCAAAGACCTCATATCCATCTCATTAAACAAAGCACATTTAGTCCATTTCTAAGAGTCACCAAAATTTTAATAGCTGTAGAATTGTTAAGAAGTCCAACTCCAAAGTCTCCTCTGAGACTCAAGATAAACTCAGCTGTGCATCCATTTGAGAATCAAAAGAAAAAAATATTTCCAATATACAGTGACAAAATATGAACATTTCTATTCAAAAAGGTAGAAAAAGGAAATAGAAAGAAATCAAATCAAAGCAAGACTAAAATCAAGTAGACCAAACGTCAATACCTATTGCTGCATGTCCAGTGTCCAGGCAGACTGCGATGAGATGTTAACCTAGAAAGGGTGTAGTATTGCTGATTCATGAGACGCCTTCAAGCCTTCTTTCTTATTTTCCTTATGCAAAGCACTTGATATTTATGTATGTATTATTTATTTATATTAGTATGTTTGTTGTACATCATAATTACATTAATCTTAAAGAATCAATGCATATACGTATCACATCTT
>PVLD010024255.1:0-25807 GCA_004027595.1 Dinomys branickii
TGGGACTTTCCCACGTCTCGCCCCGGCAGCCTGGTCCGCCCTACCACATCTCCCCCGGCATCTCAGAGAAATACGCCCAGTTTAAACTTCCCAGCTGAGGTCCCGGCATTCACGCTCGCCAAGTCTGTCTCGAGCTGGTGGTGTTTATCAAGGAGGCTCGCTCCCTTGCTGCTCACCTGGTCGCCATCTTCCCCCCGATATTATCGAGGCTCCCATTTTTAATCTGCTCCATCATGCGGATAATCTTACTAAGGCTAGGGCTCTGGGGCTCTGGGTAATTTATTGAACCTCCCTCTTCACCATACTTCGTGTTCTCCACAAGGAGTGTGGAAATCTAATCTGATATTCACATTTGGGTTCCTCATTCCCAACATAAAACAGTGGTATCTCAGTTCACCAACTTGATTCTTTCCGCGTTTCTGGTCGCAAACCAAGTTGGATGAGAACCAAATCAAATGGAAGAGGCTCCATGTTGACCTTATGGGGACAATTGATTTGGTTCTTGTCCAGTTCAGTTTGTGACCAGCATCATGGAGAGAACTGAGTTTGTGAACCAAGATACCACTGTAGTAAAGTTACTTTAGTTATTAACTTTTCTCATTGTTGTCTAACAGGTTTTTTTCTTCAACCCAACCAGTGAGCCACAACACCCAAGGCAGTGGGAGAGTATGTTCTCCCAGTAGGTAGCGTCTGTAGTCTCCTCCAGGAAGAAGAAACTGTACAAGATAGAGCTCCACTCCCTCGGTACCCCATAAAGAATTATGGGGATTTGTGTGTCTCAGGGGGAAATGAGGCAAGAGTTCCCAAAGCTCTGCACATGGACATCTTGAGAGAACTTGAGCAGGTTTTTGATAGGACGGTCCGGACCTGACATTAGCCTGAGGAGTGGATGATACAAACAGGATGCTTCACACTAAGTTTTTGCCTCTGTGTTCTCACTTCTTTGGGGGCTTCCCCTCACGCTGTAGGGGGTACTCCTTCTTTTACTTGGCCCAAACTTGCTCTGCCGAGCCTGTTTCTTTTCCCAACTCTAACAAAACTTTACTACTGTTTGTACTTGTCTTAACCAAGTCTTTGCTCAGGACAGAAAAAAAAAAGTAAAAGGCACCAAGACAGGGGATTAGGGCATGGCAAAGCGGGCTGGGGAAGTAGATGTGACCTGTTAATTATAAAACCCCAAGACACTTGCACTGAACAGTTCCCAAAGCCCTGCACATGGACTTCCTAAGGGAATTTAAGCTGGTTTTCAAGAGGACAGCCCAGACCTGATGTCAGCCAGAGGAGTGGATGATACAACACTCTACACTGAGTTTTTGCCACTGTGTTCTCTCGCAAGAATGGCCCACCCTCAAACTCTGGGTGTGCGCCTTCCTCTGCACTTACTTGGCTCAAACTCACTTTGCAGTGCCTGCTTCTTTTCCTACCTTTAATAAAACATTGTTATCATTTATGGTTATCTTGACCAATTCTTTGCTCAGGACAGAAAGAACCTAGAAATCACCTCCAGAAGGGGACTCCAGTACCCCAAACTCGGTATCCCCGGGAGGGACTTACAATGCTGTAGTTCATCTTCAGTGGGGACTTACCAGGATTCCAATTTTGACCTTTTGCCCTGGAGGTTCCAGGGGACTTTGGAGAGCCTGGGAGGGCTATGCTAGCCATTTTCTAATAAGGGATGGTGGGCCTGTGTACTATAATTAGCAGGGCTGGGTAACATTTTAGATGACTTCAATAGTGAACAGGGTGGAGTGGGTGCAACACAGGACAGGAAGATGTTAAACAAGAAAAAATACAGGCAAATCATTTTCCAATTATAGTTAAGCACATATCTTTTTTCATAATTATCTTGTTTATATTGTTATTGTTTTTTTTTCTTTAAAAGTAGCTTACCGACTTAAACTCCAGAAATTCCATCCCTTTCGCAACTTGATATGCAAAGCAAAGAAGATCTTCAAATGTAAGCACGTTCAAGTCCTCTTCCTCTTCCAGCCGCTTTTGGTTTTCATATTCAACTTCATCTATAAAATACAGTAGTCCTCACTTTTGTAAAATGCTAAGAAGTTCCTTAATACGAGAAGCCCATTAAAGTTAGACAAGTAATCTTAAATAAAATTGGTAGGTGCTGCTTGGTTTGAACTGAGCTCCTGCTCTAGACTCAGAGACCAAGCCAACATGGAGTCACTCACGCTAAGATTCCACACCACAGAGCAGATTGGAAGCTATCTACCCTTCTGAGAAATCAGGAGAGATAACCAAGTTCCCCAAACAGACCAGTTTCAGCTGGCATGATAATGAAGTTCCCTCTGCTTTAATCCTTGCAAAACCATAAAAAAAATTAACTTGAAGCAACTTGATGTTAACCAATGAGTTACTTTTCTGCTTTTCTATCTCTTGTCCCTGAAAGAGTAACTTTGAAACGATCAGTCTGCTCCTTGGCCTTTGGTCCTGCTTCCTTCAGCCCTGCTCTGTGTACAGAAGCAACACCTTCTGCTCAGCCTGTGGGTATAGGTACCGATGAAAGTCTTTAAGTTAAATTAGTTGTAATTTAGTCTTTTGGTAGGTGCTAGGATGTAGCCAAGGAGCTGTCATATCATCTTCCTGGCACTTCCAGGGCTGACCTGTGTGGGCTGGCAGCAGCCTGTGAAGGAAGAGCCACAGGAAGATTCTTTCTGGCTATAGGTATGATCCTTAGTTGTTTTGATGACACATGGCCTCCCAGGCAGCCTGGAATTTTTGATATCATCCCTCTACTTTTTCTTTTTTTTCAGTACTGGAGTTTGAACCCAGGGCTTCTGCACTGAGCTACATTCCCAGCGATTTTTATTTTTATTTTCTACTTTTGAGACAGGGTCGTACTAAGTGGCCCAGGACAGGATCAAATTTGCACTCTTCCTTCCTCAGTCCTCTAGAGTGCTGGGATTATAGGTATGCGTCACCATATCCATTTTTTGAGACCCTTTTTACAGTAGCCAGATCTGTCACACTAATCAAGTGTGTATCATCTTATGAGTTGTATTTTGACTCAAATTTCTTCTATTTATTCCTTCTATCAGTCCTGCGAGGAAGGTATTATTAGGCCCATTTTATAAATGAGAAATTGTGACTCAGATGGTTAAATAACTTGTGCAAAACCATCCAGTCAGAAAATGAAGGAACAGGGCTGGAGGTACAGCTCAGTGGGCTAAGTGCTTGCCGCTGAGCACTAGGGCCCTGAGTTCGATCCCCGGTCCCGAAAAAAAAAAAAAAAAAAAAAAAAAAAAAAAAAAAAAAAAAAAAAAAAAAAAAAAAAAAAAAAAAAAAAAAAAAAAAAAAAAAAAAGAAAATGAAGGAACCAAAAGCCAGTGCACCTTCTGCCTGACTCCAGAATTTACCAACTTTTCCAGTTATCAGGTAATAAGATGCTCTACTTGGATTATGATTTTAAAGGGAATAACATGCTGAATACAGTGGCACATGTTTGTAATCCCAGCACTGGGAGGCTGAGGCCAGAGAATTGCTACGAATTTGAGGCCAGCCTGGGCAACATAATAAGTTTAAGACCAGCCTGAACTCCATTGCAAGACCTTGTCTCAAAAAAAAATAAAAAAATAAAAACCAGAAAAACAGGACCAACCAAGTAAAATGATCTGCAATGTTTATTAGTTGATCACTGACATAAAATTAATGATAATAAACTGTTGGGGTTTTTTACTACCATTCAGGAAAACATGTATTAATAATGCTTATCATTGACATTGCCAAAGAAAAAAAATTATCTCTGCCATTGTACTTTGTAAAAATAGCTACCACAAAATCTTTTATCTATTTCTATTTTTAAGACATTAGAAGGTGCTACTAATTAGAAAAAACTATTACCTTCAGAATAAGTTGAACTCCCATTGAACGCTGAGAAATGATCCGAGTCCTGGTGTATTTGAACTTCTCTTGAACTAGGCATGCTATTAAAGAGAAATTTGTTTGTTCACTGTTTACATTCTTCTGAGAAGACATTTTATTTAAAAGCATAACTCATCAGAGAAATGGATCCCAATTACAATTTAACACACAGCCAACTTGTCAGTTTTTTTGTGTACAGTAAGAGCATCCATGTCACTGGAATCGCTGGTCTGACCAGGGTAAGAGTGATCACACAAGCTTTGTCACCTATGAACTGAGTGTTAAGGTTACACTTTATGAGAGAAATTAGGCATGAGAAGATAAATATGACTTGCTAGCCCAAGAAGCTAAAAACAAGTGGGATTAGTAATCACACCTCATGCTTTGTTTTCTAAATTCAACCTATTTTCCCATTCAAAGCTGGTGCAATAGAGATCTTCGACAGAGAAATGAGCTGTTTCATCATCCTTTTTTGTGTGTGTTTGTTTGTTTGGTTTTGATTTCTGGGTTTTCGTTGGTACTGGGACCTCATGCCAGGGCCTCACCCCATCCATGCTTGGTGCGCGCTACCACTGAGCACATCCCCACCATTCTCATCCTCTTTGTAAAGCTCATTGCCTTTCTATATACAATAATATTAATAGGCAAGGAAAAGTACATCATATAGAAATCCTCACTGAGTTTTGTGCCAATTATACAAACACATTATGATTCAATTTATTCCAATGTATGAGCTTATCATAATTTACAAATTTCATATCTTTGGAAAATGGCTTACTGCTCTCTGATCACAAATATTCCAAAATTAATTATTTTAGCATACGTAATACCTGAAGGACCAGAGCAAATTGGACACTAATTACTGCTAACACCCATCTGACTCATTAAAATAGCTTGATTTTTTGTTCTAGAATATGCAAGGCAAGCTAGGGTGAGGCTCATTGGCAGAGCACATGATCACTGTGTTCTCATCACAGGCCAATTAATCCATCCCGATATTTTAAAATTCAGGTTATGAGTTCAGAACCCTTTGTGCAATAGTCCCAGGACATGAGCAACTTTCTATGAATATATCAGGGACTTCAGGAAAAAAAAATCTTCCTTCTTCCTACCAATCCCTGTGTGGCAGATTGAGTAATGCACTTTTCCCAAAATCAAATATGTATGCAGGCTGTGATTTAGAAACAGGAGGAGAAAAACTTCCCTCAGACCTAGTACCTGTCCTGATGGAAACGGAGAGATCTCATCACTCTCAATCCACAGGGAAGCTACAGTAGTGTCCCGTTATCCACAGGGGATATGTTCCCATGTTCCAAGGCCCCCAGTATTAATTATTATTAACAATTGATAATAAAATAGAACAATTATAAAATATACTGTCATCAAAGGTATTTAAAACATATTTTTTTTATTTCTGAACTTTGCCGTTTAATACTCTTGGATGCAGTGGATCCAGGGTAACTAAAGCAGCATAGTAAGTGAAGTAGACGATAGGGAGCTACTCTGTAGCAAAGATCAGTAACTTATCTAGGTCTTAGGCCCATAGACCAAAACACGCCCTTTGAAACCGCCCAGTGGGGGGGTGGGGATGTAGCTATCACATGTTGCCCATGTCCTGTAATGTGTAATGATGAAACCTTACCCCAGGCACTTACCTGGAATTCGGATGTGATTGGAAAGTGGGATAAAAACTGAAATTGTGCTCTTTGAAAATCTCTGTCCATGTCCTGTGAAATTTTTCTCTTTTACTTCTTAGATAGTTGAGAAGATCACCATAACAACAATACTCAAAAATCAAGTAAATTGGTCCTGAAAAACAACAGTTTTCATTATAGGTGAACAGACCCCACATTGCTCTTCTTTTTACTTCAAGAAGCCTTCATAGCAGCATTCACCCTACTCAATGAGAGCTCAGCTCCCCTGCAACTTTGGGCATATATTTTATCTGCACCTAGTTCTTTTACTCCTTTACATATAAACTCAGCTTTTTGCTCAAACTTTTTGGGGAATCAGCACCCTCTTACTTTTTAGGGGGGCCCTTTGTACACATAGCCTCCCCAGTATTGCTGGCATCTAGAATTCTCCAGTCTCCAACTGGGAATCACACGCCATCTGCATCATAAGCCCTTGGTACTATAGTCTGGATCTGGACTGTCCTCCCAAAACCCATGTGTTGGAGATTTGGTCCCTAGCCAGTGTTGTTCTTGGAAAGTAGTGGAGATTTTAAGAAGCAGGGCCTCACTGGAGGTCTCTGGGGGCATGTCCTGGAGGGGATACTGAGACTCCAGCTTCCCTCTCTCTGTCTGTTTCTGTCTCTGCCTCTCTCTTTCTCTCTCTTTTCTCCGTAACCTGCATAAAGTGAATGGGCCTCTTCCACCATGCATTCCTACCATGGTACTATGTTGCCACAAGCCCAAAGCAATAGGGCCAGGTGATCATGGACTGAAAATTCTGAAACTGTGATCCAAAGTAAACCTCTCTTCTTTTTAGGTCGATCATCATGGGTATTTTGTCACAGTGAGGGAAAGCTGACTAACACACTTGATTTGTTGTTTGCCTGAGAAGGGAAAAATATATTCTCAATCTTCTCTTAGATCTATTTTTTCTCTTTTCTCTGTTCTTTTAGTTCCATCTGCAGCCCTGCTGTCCCAGAAAGAATGATCCTTGAGCACCCATTTTGGGTATTTCCAGGTAGATGTGAAAGAAGCAGACCGTATGCTCCCAGAGGATTCTGGAAAGATAGTTTGAAATACCATCTTGGCTATGACTTGCACGAAGGCAGCCTGATGGACGCACTGGCTGGACTCTAATTATTTTCACCATTGCATTTATGGAAGCAGAAGAGAAGCGCAGATACCACAAAATATACTTTTGGGATCATTCATATATTCAACCAAGTTATAATTATGTGATCTATCCCAATGGGACAGGTAATATTGATCCATTTGATTTGTGGAGTGCTCTATGTCCAACTCCACTTGAGTTGGGGGACCACAACGAGACTGAGAAAGTAGAATAAGAATGACAAGAAAAGCCTTCTGTCTTTAGGATGACATAGCGTGTATTGGGTGTTTCTGGTAGCAGCTAGATACCTGACAGAGTGCACGCCCCCAGCAGGTTCACAATATTCTCATGGTGCCCCAGATGAGTCAGCATTTTGAGCTCCGACATGAGTGCCTCTTTTTCACAACTGTCTGCTTTCTCTGTCAATGCAGGAATGTACAGAAATGTTAAACTCAAGTAAAATAGGAATTTCATGTTATTTAATAAATTAAAATTTTCCCCAGGTCAGACCTGACTTGCATTACTTATCAAAATGATAAGAAGGGGAGACATGCATGAATTTTAAATAATAATATCCTGTGCTTTAAGACAGAATTTTAAAGACAGTGGTCCCAGTGTTGAATCTACTATGCCTTTCTTCTGGAATCTCCTCTGCTGCCCAATACAAAAATCCTTAGAGTTGACTCTCAAAGCAAGCAAGATAATAACACATGATTTTCCTCCATAGCAGAGATTAACAGATACACAGAAGGGAGAAACAATATTTCTTTCTCTCATTGATTCATTCAGTCTGACTCTTGGGTAATTCAAGTTACAAAAAGCCAAGGTAGGAGTGTCAGAAAGGATGCTTGGTTCCACCTGTGTTTCTCATGTCTAGAACCTTCCATTTGTTGGTAACCCCAAAGAGGAAGCCAAAGAGGACTAATTCCTACTAATCAAGTTCTCAGAGAGTCTTTCACTGAGGATGAGAAATAGGACTGCCAAGCAGGGTAGCATGTATTCATTGACCACTACATCCAAGTTGTGGAGACAAGTCCAGACAGCTTTGCTAAGCATACTCAGAGCCTCACTGTAAGCACAGCAGGTGAGTAGTTACTCACAAACTCAGAGGGCTCCTGTCACTGAGGCTCCTGTCACCTCCTCGGGGCACCCTGACCCAAGTGGACGACGGAGCCCAGAGCAAGGAGAAGGTCTTCACAATCTTTACTCCAGGTTCCAGCCACCCACCCCAAAGTCGATGCACTCTTTCTTACAGAAATAATAACTTGTATTTCTAGTCATTGATGATTCAATTAAATTTCCAGGTGCAGTTATTTGGAAGGTATCTTAGTCTTTATGGTGGTCTTTCCAGAGTGTTGATATCACCTATTTTGTCTTGATTGGGTAGGGAGGGGCATTTCCTGTTTCCTAGTTCTCGGCTTTGGATTATACCTTCTCCTGTGAGCCCAACACCCACCAGCATTTCACACCTTCAGCTGCATCTCACTTGAAAGGGATATGTGACTTTAAACCGTCCCTCTAGTGAGTATCTACTGTGTACCCTCTGAAAGCCTACTGTGCAATATGCCAAGGAATGAAAGGTAACCAAGATATAGCCCTGTCTTCTCGGACCTTACAGAAGGGAGACAAGTAAAAAGCCATTACGACACAGCCAGCTCTCCATATCATGAGTTCTGCATCTGTGAGCACACAGCATAAGGCGACTGTATCTGTACTAAACACACACAGACTTTTTCTTGGTTGTCATTACTCCCTAAACAATACAGTATAACAACTACTTACATAGCATTTACATTGCATCAAGCTTTAGAAGTCATCTAGTGGTGGTTTTAAAAGTACAAGAGAATGTGTGTTGGCTCTATGCAAAGACTACACCACTATACAAAAGGAACCTGAGCATCTGGGGTTGTGACATAATCAGACAGGGTCGCAGGAGCAATTCCCCATGGATATGAAGATAACTGTAGTACTAGAACTGTTCTACCGTATATTATGAGCACTATAACTGTACATTAGAGTACTACTGTATGACTGTAATACTGTAATAAAATGTGGCAAATGAATGTAGGGTGCTGTGGGGTCATTGAAGAGCTAACATAGCTAACATAGCCCTAGAGGAGCGGGAAAGAATCCCCTGGAGTCTAAACAGAGACCTGGAGAAAAAATAGGAGGTAGCCAAGTGAAGTCACAGTGCAGCGGGTGGGGAGAGGAGAAGTTTGAAGCCTGAAGTGACAGAAATGCAAAGATCAAGAAAGAAGGAAGCAACTGGGCCTGGTGGCACATGCCTATAATGCCAGCACTCTGGAAGGCTGAGACAGAAGGATCACAACTTTGAGCACAGCTTGAACAAATTAGCAACATAACAAGGCTGTGTTTCAAAATATGAAAAATTTTAAAAGCTGGAGATGTCATTCAGTGTAAAGGCCCTGCATACAATTCCCAGTATTGCTGAAGAAAGATGAGAGAGAGAGAGAGAGAGAGAGAGAGAGAGAGAGAGAGAGAGAAAGAGAGAAAAGAAGAAGGAGAAGGAGAAGGAGAAGGAGAAGGAGAAGGAGAAGGAGAAGGAGAAGGAGAAGGAGAAGGAGAAGGAGAAGAAAAAAGGGAGGAGAAGCAGGAGAAGAAGGAAAAGGAGAAGGAGAAAGGGGAGGAGGAGGAAGAGGAGAAAGAAGAAGAAGAAGGAGAAGAGAAAGAGGGTAGCAAGATAGACACGGACCCTGCCTTCCTGAGGCTTATGAATTAATGCAGCAGATAAGACATTACTTGAATAACTGAACATTTAATTACAATCATGAGAAATTCTATGTGAAAAGCCAACACAGAGCTAAGGTAACATATTGCAAGAGATCTGATTGGGGGGGTGGTGCTTGGGACTGAATCCAGGGCCTCAGGGATGCTAAGCATGTGCTCATCCACTGAGATAGACCCTTAACCTCAAGGGGTTGGATCTTGTCTGCAGCAGAAGAGAGAGAAAGCATCCCTGAAGAAGTGATATTTAAGATACCTAAGTGAAAGAGGAAGAAAGGGCAGGCAGAAGGATCTTCTGTGCAAAGGCCCTGAGGAAGTAGGAGTACCCTGCTCTGGGGAACTGAAAGAAGGGCCGTGTGCTGGAATGCTGAGGGTAAGAGGCAGAGGAGTTGGGCAGCAGCCAAGACACTCAAGACTGTGTAGACTGTGTAGAGAGCAACTGAAAGCCATGGGAAGGATTAGGTAGGAAAATGATATGATCTGTTTTGTATTTATTTCATCACCACCACTACGTGACTTCAGCATACATCCACCCGGAGGTAAGAGTGGATACAGGGCACCTGCTTTAGAGACTGTTGCAGCCATTCGGGAGAGACAGGCCTGGACGAGGGTGGAAATGGACGATGGATCTGACAGACACTGAGCAGGAAACCTTATAGGAATAGCTTCTGTGGGTTGGGAAAGAAGCCAGTCTCAAAGAAGGTCCAGCTTTCTGGTTTGACCAAATGTGCGGAATAGAGCTTATCACTGCACTTGATACCAATCCCTAAGAGGAGAGAATACGGCTGGAAGGCTAGGGTTGGGGAATGTGGTTTGGATAACTTGAATTAAAGGGACTTTTAAGACATCTAAGCATTTGGCCATGAGAACCTCATGCTCAGAGGGAGATGCAATCATGGGAACCATCAGGATACAAGAGGACTCTGCGGTGTAAGGTGGTCACTGATGGGGAGCTTGTGGAGGTCCAGCAAAAGCCCACAGGAACTCCACATCCAAAGGTGGATGGAAGATGAGTCAGCCAAGCACTGAGACTCAGTCAGAAAAGTAGCAGGAAAGCCAGAAGAAGACTCTGATGAGAGAGCCAGGGGGAGAAAGCATTTCAAGATGGAAAGACCTGTCAGTAGTGCCCATGTATGCGAAAAGTCAAGTAACACGAAAACTGAGAAATGCCCATTGGGCTTCATTGGTTGGAGGTGTTGAAGCTCAGAAAAACAACATCCTAAACATGAAGTATGACAACTTTGGAGAGGAGCAGTCTCAAGCTCTCTCATGCCACCCCTGCAGCCCACGGTCTTGTCTTTTAATCCTTTCACCCTCAAAGCACATGGAGGAGCCTTCTGAAGTTCCCCTCTCTGAAAGCAGCTCCTTTCCCAGAAGAAATGCAATTGTTATGAAATCTCATCAACCAGGAAAGGTCAATTCTCAGGACACATGAGACGAAAATTCTCCAAGCTCAGGACACTGTCCCCAGAAAGACTTTTCATGTATCTTCTTAGGATGGTATTTAATAGAATTTATCTATATGAGAGAGACAGACACACACACATGCCATATGTTGCTTCTTTCACCTCTCCCAGACCTTGTCCTCACCGTCCTCCAGAAACCCAAGTCCCCATCTAAGTTTCTATCCCTTTCTGTAACTCAGGATACCATAAAAGCTTCACTATCTGCTCTTCTAGCCATCTGATTCATACTTTGTGTTAGATTCTAGTGCTGTGATTTTCCCCACACACAATATGAATTTGTAAGCCTTTCTCTCCTATTTATCTTCCTATTGTCAGTTCATTTCAGCAAAACCTCAGAGGGTAGAGGAGAAATTTTCCCTTTGCCCCTACATAGGTCACTGTTTCTCTTAGCAAGAGAGCCAGTGGGGATTTTCTTGCCAGGTGAGCGATGGTATAAGGAGTTACGGGGTGTTGTAAGATCGGAGTGGGTGGAGCGATGAACAGGAGGTGTGGAGTCAGAGGACTCCAATTTGCTCTTCTACCCAGAGTTACTTCACAATGTGACAACTAGTCAAGTATGGTGGCACATGCCTATAATCCCAGCACTCTGGGAGACTGAGGTAGGAGGGTTGCAAATTCAAGCCCAACCAGGGCACTTAGTGACTTAGCGAGATCGAGTTTCAAAATAAAAAAATAAGAAGACTAGGGGTGCAGCTCAGTGCAAAGGCCCTGGGTTCAGTCCCTAGTACCACAAAAACAAAACAAAACACAACACAGGAAAAACCCCAGAAACAACCTTTATCTTTGCCTGCAGTGACTGTAACCCTAAGCATTGAAGCCAATAAAAATTAAATAGAGAAGAGATGCAGTTTTGTATTCATGTGCTCATGACTTGTATTTTGTATTTCTGACTTGGTTGACCCTGACTGCAACCTATTTGTTTGAAACCTTGAAGCATGGCAGATGGGAACCATGAAAATAATGGAAAAGAAGGAAAAGGGGCGTGGGAAACTGCCTTCCATTTTTGCACCTCACTGTTGACATTATCCCACTGTACGTACTGTACCTTTCAGCATTTTGACTGCAACCTGGATTGAGACTCCCGTTTTACTAATTCCATAAGCTGTTGCATTCATCACTTTTCCAAAAGCACCTGATCCTAGCACCTTTCCTGCAAAGGTGAACAGGGAATAAGGGTGTTGTAAAGGCCTTCCAGTGAAAAGGAAATACTCTAGAAACATCTGCAACACTCAACTCTTACCAAATTCTAAGTTTTCTCTTGGAAACTCCCACTGAAGGTCATACTCATATTCTCTGAAATCAATGTAGAAGTAGTCGTTATCCGACGAGCCGGTCACCTGTACCATCTGCAGCTGGCTTTCGTACCTCAGTTGCTTCAGGGGTGAAATAAAGAGTCTGTGAGCAACAGGCAGTTTTTCAGATAGAGAAAACAATGCTGAATTTTTCCCGTTGCTTTTACCTTTTTGTACTTGTGACAAATGAGCATGATTAGAACAGCAATGAAGGGAAGACAAAGCCCAATTGTTGCATAGAATGAGATGTTGTCTTGGATGAAAGGGAAGGGGCCTGTAACAAAAAAGCACCGTTAAGCAATGAGATGGAATTCCTGGTCCATGTTATAAACAGTAAATCTCTTGTATCTCACACATGCTACTCCCACAGAAACTGAGGCACCATACCCACAAAGGACAAGTCCCCTTCCTAGAAAATTCTAAGGGATTCTAAACCCACTTTTTAAAGAACCACAAGAATTACATCCATCCACTTAAGCCCACAGGAAGTACAAGTCAGACGTTTTTGAAAGTCTGTGTTGCTCCTTCAAATGTGTCATACGAATGTTGGAGACATTAGTTTTGTAATACTGGTGATTCTGAACCAGTAGTGTAGGTGGAGAAGTTACAAAATTGTTTAATTCAAGTGAGGGCTCTAAGAAACAAACCAAAAATTATGAAAAAGCAGGTTAAAGGTAAATAAGGAGATTAACCAAAAGGAAAATGACAGGCTCTGGATTATTAAATCTGTTTTGCTAGAGTTGGGTCTTTTGGTGGATCTTTATCGTAACAGTTTATGGGTTCTCTAGGTCACTAATGTATGAGTCATAATAACATAAGTAAAACTGCCTGAAATGCAAAACAGTACAATGTAGGTCAGTGGGGATTCTTGCCTGACTCAAAAAAACCTTCTTTTTTTTTTTACACATCCAACCTATACTGTTTTGCAAAATTCCCCCAATAAAAGCTAGTGACAGAGACTACTGGTAGCGGGGAATTTCTGAGGGTAAAGTATCACAACAGCAACAGTAGCCTACCTGGTGAATTTAAAAGGATTGTTTCACAAGATGTGCCCACAGAATTGTACGCACAGCATTTGACCAGGAACCCTTGTATAGCCTCACTCATGTTTAGGGTGCTGCTCGATACCCACTGTCCAAACACTTTTCGGTTAGCCTTTTTATTCCAGACTCCTTCTGTGATTTCTTCTGTGCAGCTGAAAAGCAATGACAGGAAAGTTAAGATAGCTGTGGCTACTGTCAGAGTGGAAGTCAGGGTTTCTGTAACCAGTTCTCTTAGACAGTCATCTGTGATGAGTTATCAGAAACAACCCAGGGCCATGGAGAATAATGGTTGACTCAGACAGTAACAACTTTAAATACGTCATCATTTCTTCTTAAACTGTAAACTTCCTAAACTGAAAAAAAATCAATATGTCAGGGACTTTTTGGTTCAGGGAGGTTCTGATTACTTGGGAGACTTGTCTGAACATTTCTTCCAGGTCCAAGATGGTAACGGGTAACCATCTGAAGAACAAGATGCTTGACTTGCTGATGCTTCGGCCAACACTTGAGGTTTTCCTGCAGAGAATAACATGCATAATGAGCTCGTGGAGTTGGTACTTTCCAGAAATAGTTTCAAATTTGACATCAGCATAGGCTGCCCATTTATTCTAGGCAGTGTGTGCTTCTGGCAGGTGTCTCATTTGGGATGTCTCAAGATATGTTACTTCCTTCTCACTTACCACAAAACCTTCTTGACAGGTAGCCCTGATATGGCAGACAGGGACAGGAGATGCAGGAATTCTTGAGCCTTAAACCATGACCTGTTACCCACAGAAGGTGGAGGCGTCTTTTTCCCTTTCTTTCCTGCCAAAAATGTATGGAATGTACCTTCCCCTTATTCCTCTATTTTTAGGGCAAGAACCAGGGATACTGTGACAGTAGAGGGCACCATGATGTCTCCAAGGACAAGATATCTTATACCAGGTAGAAATCCCTTAAAATAGTAAGAAGAGGTTCTAGAAAGTTCTATACTCATGGTCCAGTGGAAAATTACCGAACCCTAGGTCAGCAGCCCCACAGATCTGGTCTCTTTCCTTTGTTAAGGAGGTCAGTCAGATCTTCTGTAAATGGGCGGTGCCCTTTTCAGCTCTTCTTTTCTGCAAGCTGACATCCCTTCCTCTACTTTCTCAATTAAGGTGTGTACCTGTAAGTTTGTGCTGTTGTCTTGGTTTTAATTTTTATCAGCATGGAGACAGAAGTGTCTACACGTCCCCAAGCAACAGCACCTCTCCACTGAGCCCTACTTTCCCACTGCTCAGATCCTCCTGGAGAAACCTGAGGTACAGACCTCTGCCTACATACTGTACCTCAGAACGAAGCTTAGCTTCAGGAGCATATCTGCAAAGTCTGACGAAATGCATACTTTTTTCTTAACTCTTATCTTTTCACGGACCAAAGATATCACAATTATTCAAACAAATAAATGGCAGTGATAGGACTCTCAGCGTTTCCTTACCATGACCTTTTGAAGTATTGAAGTCAATAAAGTCACAGTAAAGTATGTTCAGAGAAGATATGGAATTAAGTCTCTTAGCCAGTGGGTAAAATGTCAAGACATTTTAGCATACACAAAAAATAGTTCCACAGCATCCTTTCTAAGACACGAGTGAGTATACATGGATTAAGATTAACAGAGCACAAAGGCATTAAAAGACAAAAAGTGAAATTCTTGGTGATGTGACTTACTTCTTATATTCAGTGTGAACATTTTGGTGAACTGTGCATCATCATTTTCTGCATGGAATACATATTCTCCTGGCTGGTGTTTATGGTTGCAAAACTTAGATATGCTGTTTGAAAAAAAAAATTAAAGACAGACTTAGCCTGATTTTTATAGAAGATGCTACAAGGAAAGGCAGTGTGCATGGAAAGAGACTTCTGCAAGGCTACCTCTATCTGCTGCATTTCAGTGGACAAAGAGGTATCTGTATACTGGATCTTGTGACTCAAAGTGAGATACACAGACAGGCAGCCTCAGCATCAGCATAGCAACATTTGGGAACTTGGTTGAAATGCAAAATTCAGACCATGACCCCAACCTCAGTAGACACAGTATTTTAAGATGGCCCCCATGTGGTTCACATGTATATTGAGGGTTAGGGCTGGCTGGGTATCCTCAGGGAGACAAGCAAGTTCCTGCCCCTTATATATTTTGGATAGTCGACTTCCCAGAACATGGAAGAAACTGTGCAGGTGGGGAAGTGGTTCTGCTTCCTGAAATGACCAGCTTGTTGATGTTGGTCCAAGGTAGAACCTCTGACTTACACAGCAAGTATCAGTCATGAGGCTCAAACGAACTGAATGTACACAAAAATCTCTGCAGGCTCTAGTACCTTCTTGGAATGCTGATCAAGCACCCTACACATTTTGACATTGGTAATTTGATACTGGGGACTTTCAACCATGCCTACCAGGCCTATGTAATCCTGGATGTTGTAGTGTAATGCTGGGTAGCATAGGAGGGTTGGGGTAGAGGAGCTGTTGTATATACCTTCATGCATTCACTCTAATAAAATCATAGAAAAAGAAAAACATGTCCTTAATGCAGAATAAGAAATTCTAAGGCTTTTTCAAAAGACATTTAATGAGGCCACAGCTTACTTACAATTTAAAATTTGAAAAAGAAAGACCAGGCACAGTATGGGGAGGGTAAAAAGGCAAGTAGGAGGAGCCAGAGCAAAAGCTGACCTTAAATTAGGAGCTTTGTAGGAGGCAAACGACTAAAAAAAATTATGGATTCTCTGTTAGATAGCTTTCTGTCACCAAAACAAAATCTGAGAAAATCAATTTATAAAGTGAGAAAGTTTATTTTTGGCTCACGGTTTTGGAGGCTCCCTTCCATGCCTGGTTGGCCCTGCTGTTTTGAGGACTGTGGCAAGGCAGCTGGAGTACACACTATGGCACAATCACTCACCTAATTGCCAAGGAACAGCAAACAGGAAGAGGAAGGGGCAGGGGTCCCACTACCTCCTTCAAGGGCCTATCCCCAAATATAGGAAGCCCTCCCCCTAGGCTCTGCCTCAACAAACCTTCAAAATGGGGACGTCTGAGAGACATGTAAGATTGAAGCTATTCTATGTGCCATCCTCGGAAGAAGCAGAGTCCAAATGGATGAACAAAACCTACATGAACGTGGCGTGATTAAAGCGTTAAACTGAAAGAAAGTGATGATCAAAAGAGACAGAGGTCAGTACAGATAGGGAAAGCTCAATGGGCTTCACAGAAGGGGTAGGACTGGAGCTGTATCCCCTGGAAGAGTTGGTTTAGAGAAGGCAAAAGCAAAGAAGTGCAAGGAGGAGGCAATGCCAGCATGAAGGCAGGACACAGGAATGCACAGGGCCAGTGCAATAAACAGGGAGGCTCCTGAGGGCTAAACGGGTAGAGTGTAGCCCCTTGATCATGGATCCTAAAAAACAAGCCTAACTAGTTAGACCTGATGAAGAAAACAGGAAGAACATACTCTGAATCCCTGAGCAGAATTAAATATCATGAACAATGTTTTATGTCATTTACTGTTGTGCAGTGCTGGTGATGGAATGCCGGGCCTCATGCACACTAGGCTCATACTCTACCGCTGAGTTACATCTCCAGCCGCATGAGTAGGAATTAAGAATGACCATCACGGTGGCAGTATGCAAAGTTTATTGCAGGCGTGTATGGAGGTAGTATGCACGATCCAGGAACTCAATCACTCAGTAGTCAATAGCAGATCTTATTTTGTGGGAAGAATGAAGGGTACAAGTGTTGGAAAAAATGAGTTTCTTTTCTCACAGAATATAGAGTTTGGCGGTGAAAGCAGCTAAGTAAAGAGACAGTCGCAGCGGTGTGTGGAAAGTCGGGAAGTCTTAAGAAAAGAGAAGTAAAAGTTCAGACTGGGGGTTTCAGAGCATGACAGACAAGTGTCACCTAAGGCAGTGCCAGTGGGAAGGAAAAGAGCAAAGCTGAGAGACATCAGGCAAAAAGAAAGATAAAATCGAAGGTGCTGGACTGGATACAGAAGAAGAAGGCAATGGTGAAGTCCCAGCTGATCTCTAAGACTTAAACCACACAACTGGATATTTGCAGCTCTTGAGCGCAGGCTGATCTGACACCAGTGTTCCCTGTGTGACCTTCACTCCTAGTGAAACATCAATTCTAGAGATGAGAGACTTCCGTTTCTCTGACCTATCAAGTGTTTCCAACAGTTAAAAGCTGAGCATTTAATAAGTAATTTTTAAAAAAACATACTTGGTTAACAAGAAGACTGAAACAGTAAAAAGGGGGATTTCTCATCGAACCCCTGACTGACTTCTGGACAACCAGGTTGGCAAACTGGAGGTGAGAGAAAGACTGAGGGGGAGGCTAGACAGACAGCCAAGGAGGGGAAGAATATGCTTAGCTTTGGAAGGCAGCATGTAAGTGGCCTAAGAAAAGATGGCAGCTTCTGAAAGGGACAATGTCAGTCTCTGGGCACTGGCCAAGGTCTGAAAAAGAAGAAGACCAGAGTTTAAAAGAGAGAAACCAAAAGTGTAAGTAAGGACCAAAAGTGTGTACTAGATATTGTGAAGTAGGAAGAAAATGTTCAAATGGGGAGGGGAACTAGGGAGGGAGGAGGGGGGAAGGAAGGAAGGGAAAAAAGAGAAAAGAAGGAAAAATGGAAACAAAGCTTTTGTAAATAAGGGGGGGAAGAGGGGTTGGAGGGGGGAGGGGAATGGGGGAAAACAGCAAGATATACCACATACGGGTACAAATTCCCTATGACAAATGTGATCGTTATATATATCTAAAATGCACCAATAAACAATCAATTTTAAAAAAGAAAAGAAAAAAAACAAGAATGCTCACATTAAAAAAGAGAGAGGGATAGGAAGGAAGGAAGACAAATGAATGAGGGAGGGAAGGAGAGAAGGAAGCCGGCCATGTGGCTACCTGGGACCATCCCAGAAGCTCTAGTCAGTTTGGTGGGCAAAGTACTGACCAATTCTATCATTGTGCATACAAAAGGAAAGGGTTTTGTAGACGTTTTCTCTCCTCAGTCCTCTGTGCTGGCTTTACCGAGTGTGTTTTGCACAAAGGCAGCATCTGAAACAACCTGACTCTTCTGAACGATCACCAGGTAGGAAACCGGTCACGCAGTCAGCGCACAAACCTGAATCCCCGGGCCACTTTAAACTGTCTTTCCTTGCCTTTCTGACAGCTAACTCTTGGAACAGCATTTATGTGGCTGGACCTCTGGGGATTCCAAGGGGACTAGCCTGATGAGCTGACTGGGAGATCTACACCTTCCTCTTTCCTCGAGGGTTTTTCTTAAAATGGCCCATCTGACATAGGTGGAACAGCAGGAAATTTGAGTTCATGGGGAAATAGTGTCTTGCAGACGAAGGAGATGTACTCACATTACAACTATGAAAAGGATTTTCTTCCCTGTCATCAAAGTGCAGGTCATTTTTATTTTCCATGTAGTGCCCAGAGAAAAGGGCTAGCTCGTTCCAGGGGCCCAGGAGTAATTTTACTATTGGGTAAAGAATGCTTTCTTTACAAAGCAAGGGTGTGTCTCAGTCGAAGCAGAAGGCAGAGAATCACAAAGCATGTGTCAGGGAAGACACATGGGGGAGGAAGAGGTGACACACGGAAGGTGGCTTTCCACAGCCTGGGCATATGCAGGCGGCCAGAGCCCAGCTCCCTCACCGCCGGCTGCGGTGCAATCTGATCTGCCCAAGTTTCTGTTATCAGTTTGATAAAGGTGGGCAGGGGCTGGCGGTTTACAGTTTCCCTGTACAATATCAGGTTCATTTTATTTCATGGCTCGGACAAGCCTGAAGGTTTACAAAATTCAGTAGCAAAACATGGCACATACTGGTTATGCTTTTATTTTTCAATAACCAAAAAGTGAGAGAATGTGTGTGTGTGTGTGTGTGTGTGTGTGTGTGCGCGCGCGCGCGCACGCATGTGCGCGCCCGCGTGTTGGGTGTTTTGGTTTTTGTTTTTGTGGTATGGGAGCTGGAACCCAGGGCCTTGTGTGTGCTGGGCTAGAGCTCCAACACTGGTACAGTCAGTGTATTTCTGTTCTCTTACACACTGGGTTCGAGAACCTCACAATTTGAAAAGAGTTGGTGTCAAGCAGCGCCACAGAGAAGCTGCGGAATCCACAGACATGGAGCTGTTTCTGCTGCACACACAGCTCTGCCGTTGCCTGGCGCTAGGAATTTGGGCAAATCCCTCCACCTCTCTGGCCCCAGGCTCCTTGTCTGGAAGATGAAGGTAAGGAATATTGCCCATCTCATCTAATTCTTGGAGAAGACATTTTCAAAATAAAAACAGCAGTGTTGTATAGATTGTTTACAACAATATGTAGCACAGAGTAAACAAAATACACGTGTTGGGCTCTCACTGCTATGATGCTTATTAAGTCTAGTGATCGTTTTGAATAAAAAAGAAATTTAGAGGCTGGGGATGTAACTCAGTGGTAGGAAGCAGCTGCCAAGCATGCACTGCAGAGCGCGGGTGAGAAGGACAGAGGGAAGGGAAGGGAAGGAAAGGAAAGGAAAGAGAAGAGAGGGGAAGGAGGAAATGGGAGGGGAGGGAAGGGAAGAGGAAAAGGAAGAGGGAAGGGTATGGCCATTTTCATTTATACAATGGAGTATTACTCAGCTGTAAAGAAAGATAAGCTTGAGGCTTTTATAGGTAAATGGACACAACTAGGGACCATACTCATAAGTGATCTAAATCAGACCCACATGTATAAGTATCGTATTTGTCTCCCTAGAACCTGAAAGAGTAAATAAAACCCAAAAGGTACAGTAGATGTTGAGAAAGGGAAAGAAACTGCTCAAAAGGAAAGAACAACTGGGTGAGAGAAAGGAGACAAGAAAGAAGGAGAAAAAATATATATATACACACACAAGAGAGATAATTGTACTACTGATTTCTGTTGGTTTATTGAAAGGAACAGTTCATGCTTAATTTTTTTCTCTTAGTTTTTGGACCAATTTTGCATGCTTATTTTTATTCTCTTTTTAAAAAAGTAAAAAAAAAAAAAGAAGAGGGGAGGAGGGAAGGAGGAAAGGGGCAGGGAGGGAAGGAACGACGAAAAGATGGAGAAAGGAAGAAAGGAAGGAAGGAGAGAAAAAGAGAAAGCAAGAGTGTTCACCTGGGGTGCATAGTAAATATGAAAATCACATGAAAATAAAAAGAAAACTACAGGGGAAAAAACCAAAGCCCACCCCCAGCAAGAGGCGCTGCTTAGAACAAAAACCTCTAAAAAGCCAAAGACTGTGCCATCACTAAAATGGCAGTGTAACTGTAACAATGCACTATTAAAAGATACGTATAGTACGCGTTAGCTGAAAAATCAGATTCCCAACATCCCAATTTCGCGGTTGTACAAAGGTCTCTGTCTTACACTTGTCCTGTGGTGCTTGCACAGGATGAGTCTGAAGTGTTAACCTCAGAGATGGAGTTATGGGTGATGTTTCTATTTTTGAGATGACTTCAGAAAGCACTGCCTCTGCTCCGTGTGATGGGATGGTAACTCAGCCTCAGTTTCCACAGTTCATACAATAGGCTTAGGAGTGTTAAGTGAGGTAATCCACAGGGAGGACACACACACTGTCTTGCATGTGCTAAAGCTCAGTGTCTCAGCTTCAGTAAGCAGCTTTGCAGCAGGGATGGCCAACACTGTAGAGGCCGAGCACGCAAGCTGCAACCAGAACCCACTTACTTATCACAAAGTGCGAAGTCCGCAATTAAACCTGAATTCTGAGGTTTTAGCTTAGAAAAAACAACTCATGCATTAGTATCTTCTGTCTTAAAAGGGAAACACACTAACAGAACTTTCAGTGACACAAACAGCTGGTGCTGCTACTCCTTTCCAAGCATGTGGGTGGCCCTGTGTGCGCCGTTACCCAACACTTGCGCGCTGTTATCCAATGCTTGGCTGCTGGGGTGATGCTGAGAAGATACTGGGGCAACTTGGCACATGTGCTGACAGGGGGGCCTTGCATACCTGCTGCACAAGTGCCATGGGTTTGCCACCACTGCTTTATAAGATGTGCTTGGTAACTTATAAGACGAGGATCTTGGGAGAAAGGAGCCAGGACCACTGCCAGAAGCAGTAGAATGGGACAGGACTTAGTTGGGAGCTCACGGGATCTCACAAGAATCAAACATCTTTTCCCTCCTGCCTTGCTTGCCCAGGCTGTTCTTCAGAAAAATAGGGAAAAGTACCACCAGAGGCTTTGAAAGCTTCTGCGCCTTGTTGGCTATATTTCACAGACTTGTTTTTCTTTGCCTGCTCCTGTTCTGGGCAGGCCTGGCTCCCCACCAGAACCCACACAACCACCTGCTACGGCTCACACAGGAAACGTTCGATTAGGGGTCTGTTAGGGGCAGAACTCAGATTCACAGAATGGTAAAACTAATTATTTCAAGGAAAATGAAAATATAAGACTTGGCCAAGGCTAAGGAGACTCTTTCAGGAGGAATTCCTAAATAATTACAACATTGTAATAAATTTATTTTTTTACCATGAAACTGAGAAAAACTAAAATAGATTAGGTGTTTATTATTAAGCCTAGAGAGTAGAAAATATGCAAACGCAGAGGTAAAATATCCTGGGAGCTTTTATCGAGGCCAGGATAGCAGCACGGCATCGCGGGGGGTAGGGTACAATTTTCTAAGAGCCAAACACGTCAAGGTCAGGCCTAATATAACAGGCTTTGGTGTGACATTTGAGGAAGTAAATTGGAGAAATGAAGCTGGGAAGGTGGGGAAGCTGAGCGGCCTCTGGCACACACGCCACGACCACACCGAAGCTGTCACAGGAGGAGTGTTATCACAGGGCCTTTCAGTTACAGGTTAAAAAAAAACACAATCCCATCATGTTGTCACTGAAAAGCTCTTGCAACATGATTAAAATACTGCACTTCATCATCCAAACTCAGATCATGTAAATCGCTGAATGCAGGTGGCGGTCAAGGATGTGCACCTTACTATTCATGTGGCTTACTGGCAAATTTTAAAATTTTTATAACCAAAAAAGCCTTTTTCTTTGTTTGTTACTGCGCTAAGGATCATACCTAGGGTTCCATTCATGGTAGGCCAGCACTCGACCACTGAACTACATCACCAGCCTGAAAACTCCTAAATAGATGCCAAGCGCTAGGTGTTCAGTAAGTGCTCTGCGTGACCCTCGCAGAGCAGAGGGCGCCGATGCCTTAGCTTTGGTCCAGACCGTGTACTCTGAGCAGCTTTCTGGGAGGTGATAAATGTACTCATGTACTAGACACACATCTACGGAACAAGGGAACTTGTTCTGTAGATAGAGATAGAGAAATGAGAGAGCACTTATCCGCATGAAGATGACAAATGCAGAGGTGAGCTTCAACGCACCCAGAAGTAACCATGCTACCAGATAACTAGGAACAGGGGAGGGACGGGGTGCCACGGGAGTGAGGATCTGTCCTGACTCAATTCCTTCATCTCTCTGCTCCCTGCATGAACAGGGGCCAGGCATGCAGACTGTGGCCATGGAGTGAAATCAAATTAGCTAGCCCGCTAAACTGGACCATGACCCGTGTATCAGGGACACAGTCCCCTCATCAATCCTTCTGTAAAACCGCCAGGGTTATGCAAGATGTCACCAGGACAGCAGCAACCTGTGTAACTGGGGAGGCAGAGGGACAGAGACATTGTCTTATCACTCTTGTAGATGCTTATAGCTTCAAACCCAGCAAGCAGATATTAAAGTGACATTGTTGAACTAAACTGACATGACCCTTCATCTCCTTGCATCAAGTTCATAAGGAAGTTCCACAATACAAGAAGTCTCTCTAGCATTCCGGCAGATAATGTGTTGGGCGACAATCCAAAGAAAAGAAGGAACAGGAATGTACCGATGTTCTGAACATAGGCCATGGGTAATCAGTTCAACTAGGGTGGAGCAGGGCTGACTCCTTGATCTGTGCCTTTTAAAGGTTTGGGGATGCTGGGCAAGGGTGGACAATGATGGGGTGAGGACCTCTCTAAGGCAGTGGTTCTGAATCAAGGGCACATTTTCCTACCGGGGGAGTATTTGGCAATACTTGCAGATATTTTTGGTCAACACAACTGGGAGCAAGGAGATGTGCTATTGGCATCCAGTGGGTGGAGGGCAGGCAAGCTGGTAGTATTTACACTGCACAGGACATTCCTCCAAAGCAAAGAACTGTCCAAGTCCAAGTGCCAGTAGGCTGCTGTGGAGACTTTGAATTAGGTGGGATGTATATTAATTAGCCCCCAGATCAAAGGCTGCACTCCTAGCGGCCTTGAAAATGAACCCTTTGAACCTTAGGGGGTTTGAGCAAAAGAAGTAAATGGTTTCTTAACAACCTTGCACTGCAACTCTTTTTAGAAATCCACACAGGGCTGGGCACAAAGCTCAGTGACAGAGCACTTGCCTGGCATGTCCAAGGCCCTGGGTTCCATCTCCAGAAACACACACACACACATACACACAAATGCAAGCAAAGGCCAGTTACAAATCATTTTGGGGAGTAAAAAATGAGCACATTAATCAAGGAGAATCGAGGTGAAAAGAATTTTGCTTTCCTCTTCCTCTGGACCATCGCTGTCCTACAAAATACATGAGCCACAACCACCATCCTGAAATTTCCAGCTAACTATGTAAAGAAAGCAAAAAGAAGTAGGTGAAATTGTTTAGGGATTGATTTCACTTGATAAAATATATCCCAAAACGGCATGATTTTGACATATCATCAATGTAAAATTTATTAATATTTTACATCTTTTTTTCACACTAAATCTTCAAAACATAGTATATATTTTATAGCTGGCACTCACCTCATTTCAAATGTCCACTAGCTACATATACCTGTGCCTACGCTATTAGACAGCACAGATCTAAGTCTGTGCTAAAAATCGCCAAAGTTTCTCCTTAAAAATGAAGCATCCCTGGGGATATAGCTCAGTGGCACAAGCGCCTGCCTGGCAAGCACAAGATCTTGAGTTCAATTCTTGGTACAAAAAAAAAAGAAGTATTATGCCTGTAGTCCCAGATATTCAGGAGGCTGAAGCAGGAGGATCACTTGAGCCCAAGAGTTTAAGAACAGTCTGGGCAACATGCTGAGATGCTGAATTAACAAAAAGAGGTTGAGAAGGAAAAAAGAAAAGCAGAAAAGAAGAAAGAGAGATAGGGAGGAAGAGAGGGACAGAGGGAGGGAAGGAGGGAAAAAGAAAATAGAACGTGAGAAATTTGTACCAGTTCTGATTCAGTATATCAGGAATAAAAGCCAGAAATACATGTTTTTAAACATGTGCCCAGGTTATTCTTATGTAGTATGAGTCCATGTGCAGCAAAACAGTGATTTATTCCATCGACTTGCTTGAGAGAGGCATGTGCCTCTGAGTCCCGCAGATCCCAGCCGGAAACCACGTCAGGCAGGGTTCGTTTTAAGAGCTAAGCAGGGGGTCAGAACTCTAGAAGACACATGAAAAGACCTGGGTTTTGCTTTTAAAGAGAAAATGGAGAATTCCTCCTGTAAGAGAATCTTGAGTCCAGTTGCCCAAATTCGCAAATTTTCTTTACCACTTCTTCTTGGGCTATTTCTGCATTTATTTTGTTTTTGAATATTTAAATCAATACACCTATAGGTAATGTATTCCTGTTTTTGAGAAGTTTTACTTCCTCAATCATCTGTGAAAGTGCTCAGGAAGGTAACACTCTCAAACAGGAAGTAACAATATTATGACCGGTGAAACGCCACACCCCCACACTCCAGCTAATGTGATGCTGTTTGTCAGGTGGTAGGCTCTGTTGTCTGAAGCACTCACGACTGCTACTGGAGCCTTGCTTTGTGCTGTTTGTTTTCTTGTTTTTAATTTCAATAAGTATCCTATTAATTCGTGGGGCCAGGGTGTAGCTCAGTAGTAGAGTACAAGCTCTGGGTTCAACACTTAACACTGAAAAAAAAAAAAGCTACATATCTATATAAAAACAAAACAAGTGAATTCACTTCCCTAAGTACGAAATGTCCTTGAGGGCGACAAGGAAGGAGTGTGCTAAAAATGTCGGGGTTTAGGACTCTGTCATCTCACCTGTATCCATCTTCAAGGCTACTTTGTTCACAAGGAAATGATTTTCGAGAGAAGGTCCATGTACATCGGATTTGTGGGTATGCCTTAAACTTGACAGAAAAACAAAACTCTTCATATTGGTCAATTGCATAGTCTTCACTTGAATTGGTAGCGTTTATAAATCCCTTTTCTGTAAAAATGCATTAATCAATTAAATAATTGGAAATGTATTGAGATGATACTTTTTTTTTATCAGTTCAGCACAAAAAACACAGATGTTGGCATGCTATGGGTTAGGTTTGACAGTCAAGGAAGAAATGAAGGAAACTTGCCCAGTCCTAACCCTGAGCTCATAATCCTTGGGAGTCCAAAGGTTCTTTCTCTTTCTCTCTTTCTCTCTTTCTCTCTTCTCTCTTTCTCTCTTTCTCTCTTTTTCTTTCTTTCTTTCTTTCTTTCTTTCTTTCTTTCTTTCTTTCTTTCTTTCTTTCTTTCTTTCTTTCTTTCTTTCTTCCTTCCTTCCTTCCTTCCTTCCTTCCTTCCTTCCTCTCTC
>PVLD010024256.1:0-25814 GCA_004027595.1 Dinomys branickii
AAAAACACAAGTCACCCCGAAAAGTTCACTTTTCCTCTTTCAAAGAAGGGAAAGAACTCCTCTCCCTTTCTCAGCACAGTGCTTCTCTCAGGAATTCCGTTATTGTAAATTCTTTCCCTGGCCCTTTGAGATACATACAAATCTTTTTAAAGGCTAAATGAGCCTCTGTTGCCCCCACCCCCCTGCCATCTCCTAGTCCAAGTGGGAAGTAAATTTAGGTGACCAGCTCCAAGTTACAACCATGCTTGTCTTAGAGAGAAGTTTGCCATTCCTGTGACTGCAGACTCTTGTAATCAACAAACACAGATGGCCACCCCAGTTGCCAGGTGACTAAGATGACCTGTGGGTGGCAGGAGCAGAGACGCTGTCCAACCCTCTAAGGCGAGGGCTGCTTACCTCTGGTCTTGAGAACGTGATCGAATTGACAGTGTGTGCTTGGCTATGCAGAAGGATGGGATTTATTTCTGTCTTTATGACCTTTGCCAGTGACATGTAGCACACTCTGGTTTAATGTTGATTCAATGATGAAACTGTTTTCTTTTTCTCCTACTTTTCTGGAAAGGAGATTTTGATTTTAATTTTATTCCCCCCAACATCTCTTCCCCAGGACAGCATAAGATCTGCAGGGCTTTTGGTCCCTCTCACTCATAACTGTCTCCCCAGAATGGTGCCTAGCACGGAACAGGTGCTCAGAATGAACAATAAATAATGGTGTCCACTAAATGAATAAACTTATTGTCAGTTGTAAGGGACAGAAGATTTTTCTGCTTTCCGAAGGTTTGATCATTGGGTCTATGAAATAACTGACAAGAAACAGATGAACAGAAAAAAAATTAATTCTATGTATATGCATAAGAATAACTAAAAAAAAATGAGATTCACATTACATCCTGAGCTACAGAAAGGAATGGGCTCCTTGGGCCTCCAGTGGGATGGGAAGAGACTACTACAGCAAGCAGAAACACTGAAACGACACCCAGGATTTGGAGGCAGGTCTATTTATATTGAAGGGCACTGACTGTTGATCATTCCCAGAATATCAGGCACTGATCTCTGGTGGTCTAGGGCTTACGTGGGAGAAGCAAACTGGAAGTGCAGAGGCAGAATGGCTTGTCCATTGGGAATTGGTTTATACAATGTGCATCACAGTGACCAGCCATTTCTAAGAGACAAGAAGCAACTGGAACTGCAATAGGAACGATTACCTGGGCAACTGAGAAACTGAAGCATACTGGGGCAGGAGGCATTTTCTGTTACAAAACATCAGTGAGCCACAGACAGCAGAGCAGAGAAGGCAGGGTGACTCAAAGCTGCACTGCTGGAACAGAGACTTCGACTCAGGTGCTAGGCCCTGCCCACAGCAGCCTCTTCTGATAACGACGCTTTCCTAGTGTTGATTTCCTTTGGAGATGTCCATTGCTTGGCCCCTATGTCTGCAGTCTCTCCAAATACCCTGCCTCAAATATGCCAAAGAAATGTATCTTGAGTGGCATTTTCTGGCCTCATACAGTCGTATTTTGTATGGCAGAGCCTTAACTCCCCAAAAGCGTCTGAATTTTATTTTTTGCAATAAGAAAGCCTTACTATCATAAAATTTTGGGGGGTTGTTAAAACCTCCCCAGTTGCTGATAAGGCAGGTGCGGTTGTTTTATGGACATTGATTTTTATTTCCTGTGAATCCCTGTGCTCCTCAGAGGTGACTCAGCATTCTTTGCATGACTATTAGTAACTGCTTCAACACGGCCATTAGTGACATCTCAGACATCACACAAAACACACCCATCAGACCTCAGTGATTTTTTTCCAGATCCTCCCTCAGGACTGAGAAATGATCTGTCTCCTTCTCAATGGCAGTGAAGAGCAGATCCTGAGAATACCACATCAATGTCCCCGTCCCCCAATCCACAACCGCTTTCCTCACCAATGGCTTCCTAAGTAGCTTTACTCCCCAAAAGGCCTCATCAGGCCGGACAGTGCAGGTCCTGCATCCCAGCACTCCACCCCAAAGTCTTTGTTTCGGTCCAGCCCACACCTCCCGGCCTCTTCTCAAAATGAGGAAAGAAGAAAAGGTGTGAACCGTGATCAGCTTCAGGAGGCAGCGAGCACACCAGGCCCTGTGCTAAACACCTTGGTCCTCACAGCCACGCACAGGCTGTGTATGTGTGTGTTAGTGCCAGTTTCCAGCTGAGAAAGCTAAAGATTTTAATTAAAGGACTTGCCCAGTTACCCACAAAGTGGGACTTAAAGCAGAGGAGCACTTTCAGGCACTCTGATTCCAAAGCCTAGCTCTAAACCCCAAGCCATAAAAGGCCCTCAGACCCTGTGGTAGATTGACAACTGGTGGTCCACTTGTAACCCCCAGCTGAAGGGACCCAGCATGGTGCAGGGTGTGGGAGGCCCACCTGAGGATTGTTACCAGCAGCGTAAGAGGCAGAACTGGAGAAGAAGAGAAGCTGCTGTGTGCTCTTAGAAGCTGTAGGGAGCTGTTGGTTTTCCTGGAGGAGCTTGTCAAGGGGGCTTTTCTAGGAACTCGGCTATTCTCATCGTTGAAGGAGCTCGGGACCTCGCTGTCGCTGAGGATGGCTGTGGTACTTTTCAGGGGAGCTCTGGTTTTTACTTTGAGTGTCGCTTCCTGGCTCCAGTGCAGACCCCTCAGCCTGCTGGCACAGATCCTTCACCCCACTGGTACAGACTTTCTAGCTTCCACCACTGACCTTTGGGCCTTCCCAGCACAGATGTACGAAACAGGCCTGCATGAGACATAGTCGTGGGCTCTAGGCCTCCAATTGGACCTGTAGGGGACATTGTTATGAACTCTAGGTCTTCAGCTGGACTCGTGCAGGACATTGCCATGGGATCCAGGCCCTCAGCTAGATTCTTTGGTCTTTAGCATGTGGACAGATTTCCTGTACTCTTTTTGTATATGATTCTTTGGGTGACTATTATAAAGTGATCTTATAATTAAGTGTCTCCTTGTATTATATGTTTCCCCTTGTAAACCTCTGACTACAACAGACCCCAAGTGTCAGTCTTCTACCTGATTTGTGGAATCTACAAGAGAAACCCAACCAGGTAGGAACCTGAGTGAGACAGATTAGAACCCTCCGTACTAACTCACATCTGTCTGAGCTCCTGCTAGAATGACTCCCAGAGCAAGCCTCACCTCATCCCAAGAGGCTCGTGCTACTCTATGACTCTCCGCTCTGCAGAGAGGAGCCCGGCAAAGCAGAGCGCAGCATGGCGACTTTTCAAGGTGCCACCGCTCACGAGTGGTCGAGTCAGACTCCATGCAAGTGTATCTGCTCCCAAGGCTCGGGTTCTCAGGCACAATTCTTCCCCCAAGCAGTGGAGAAAACCAGAGAGAGCAATTCAAAGTCAGTTCCAGTTCAGACAGGGACAGAGCCCCCAGGGAGCTGGCAGGGAAGAGAAACAGACCATTCCGAGGCAGCCATGGCTTGCTACGTTCTCCACACCAGTTTGAAGGTAGGGGGAGCCCTATGTCCAGAGATAGAGGAGCTCACGCACTCCATCCTCCAAGAGTTAGGGCTGCGGCGGTATTTTAGCTCTTTGCTTTGTGTTTGGCACAGCTCCAAGGAAGCAGTGTTTGCTCCCGTGATGTCTGCTGGGCGGGTGGGTGGATGTGCGTGTCCCCATTTCTGCAAGACCTACGGCTTCTACTCCACTCTTCCCAGAGCAGAAGCGCTTTGCTGGGGCTGGTGTCACAGCTGCCGCCTCCCCTTCCCTCTCCTCCCCTCTCCTCTCCTCTCCTGCGCCACAAAGTTACTGTGTTGAGGAGGAGGAAAGGTGTTGGCCAGCAAAGGCTTCTGAGGGGCTCCTAACACCTGTCACACCTTGTACCATTGCTTTCGTCCTCTCAGAAGGCCATGGTGGTGAGTGTCCTCATTCCCATACTACAGGCTGAGACATCAGTCTACTTAATGTCCCTGGGGCCGCACACCTAGGAGTTACGAGCTCCAGAACTCATCTGTGACCCCTGTGCCAACAAAGACCCTGCCTTTGGCCCCATATTTTACAATGCCTTGCACGTAGAGGGAGAAGAGTCAGTGGGCGCTGCGTGAAGGATGCTGGTACCCATAAGCAGGTGTCAAATGAAGAAAGAAATGAGAGGGTGTGAATATTTCACAGGGTGAATTACTAACAGGACATCACAAATATTTAATGGGAGCTAGAAAGCGACCAATAGAGTCAATGCTTAAGTTCAAGTTTTAATAACAAAACAGGAAATGACCCATGTATCCATCACTAAGAAGAGGGATTCATCATTGTGCATCTGTACTGGAGCACTCTGTGGCTCTTAAAATAATGTTCCACAATTACGGTTTCAACAGGAAAAACATTAGTGATCCATTAACTGAAAAAGTCAAGTTAGACTGTGTAAACACAGCCTGACCCCATTTCTATCCACACCAGGGACACAAAGTACCTTGCAAGATCTGGGTTACAGGCTTGGTCCCTTGACCAGAGGGCAGGCAGGACAGTGTGACATGACAGCCTCTCCCAAACTGTGGTAGGGTGGGAGGAGAATACACCAAATAACAAAATGCCCTGGGCAAAGAAGAAGGAAATGAACGCCAGCCCTGTTTCCACAGTGCAAGTCCTTGCCCTGTAGTAGCCCAGTCATACAAGCACTGAGCATGTAATCTTGTTTAATCTTCTGTGATAGCTTGCATCCTCAGTGTTCCTTGGCCCATGTGTTAAAGAGTGGATCCCCAGAGAGGCACCGCTGGAGATGGTGAGACCTACAAGAGGTCAGGCCGAGGGGGGCCTTAAGTCATTGGGAACATGCCCTTGAAGGAAACTGCAGGGCCCTGGTCTCTTCCTCTCCTTCTTTGCTCTGGTTGGGGATGTGACCATTTTGCTCCTACAACATGTTCTTGCTATGATGGTCCACCATTCACCAGCACTATGTAGATGTAGGCACCGTGCCTTCGAACCTCCAAAGCAGAGAACTAAATAAATATTTCTCTCAAAAAGTTACTCGCCTCAGGTGTCTCATCATAGAAACCTGAAGCTGACTAATACACCTTCCTAACAATGCTTCGAGGTAAGCATCATCCTTCGCACCCCTACCCAAGAGGAAACAGAGACACAGACACAGACAATAGTCATTTAGCCAAAGTTGAGGGCAGAACTAGTTTCTAAGACAAGCATATTTCACATAAAAGTCACAATGTGACCACCAAACCCTAACCCACATGGGCCACTTCGCTGTCTCAATGTCACCAGCTGCTGGCTCACTGTGAGTGTTCTGAAGAATGAAGGCCAAGAGGAAACGGATAGAAGAAGCAGAGGAAGCGGGAAGGGTGGCTTCGGCGGGGCCGCCGCCGGACGGCGAGGTGCATCTTAGAGAGGAGGGCTGAGGTAGAAGGAGCTGAGAAGCGGTTGCAGGGAAATGTGGAGGTGCTCTGGGACCCCCTGGAGAATCAGGGGCCAGGGCGCATGCCAAGAAGAAAGGCACCACAGCAGGTGTGGGGGCTCCAGCAGGGAAGAGAGCATCTGGACTAGTCCCCACAGGATCCAACACAAAGGAGTCAGGGAATGAAATTATCCTTTGTGTTCAGAAGACTCAGATGTGACCAGAAAGCATGTGTTGGGAGGAAATAGAGCACTATGTCCCAACACTATCAGCTTTTTTCAAACAGATTTTCTCTGTTTGTTTTCCAATCCATGCCGAGTAATCAACAAGCCCTTGATCCCGAGATTAGTAAGTCTTCCTGGGAGACTAGGGAAAAGTGAGTCCTCCTCCAGGATGGGAAAACTACTTCCTTCCTCTCCAAACAGCACACCCTTGTCTCACCCCTTCCCAAACAAAGACACACATACACGCACATTCATGCTTCCTATCTACATGCAGGGATCTCCTGCTTTATTCACACATGTGTGAGCTGCTACACCCAGCAGTGGTTCTCCTCTACCTCCCTGCCAACAGAAGCCCCATTTTGTTGAGGAAGACCACGTACCTGCTCCAGACTAAGGCAAAACTGTTTCCTTTTACCAGATCCTCAAATTCCAGGCTCCCTTTCAGTTTGTGCCTGTGTGATACAGTTCTTACCAATCAAATTTAAAAGATTTCTCAAGGTGGGAAGGGGGTTGGAGGCTTCAGAAAAGATTACAATTTGCTGAGCTGTTGAATGTGAAGCACAGCATTTCTTCTCTCTCTCCAGTGTACCTTCCTGGAAGACCTAAACTTTCCAGACTCCCTTGCAGCTAGGTTGGAGGTGGGACAGGTGAATTTATTTCTGCCAATTAGATGCATTTATGCAATAACTTGAAGAAAAAAATAAGGTCAGATCATCTCATGAGTTTGAGCTGTTTGCTTCTGTTAAGTTTTCACAGATGGAGGGGCGACTATCCAAAAATCTAGGCATCAGGAATGAGCCCCATTGTGTGCCAACAGGCAGTCATGACCGTAGCTAGACTGGCCCCACTTTCCCATGACAAGTGAGCTGTGTTGTGGGATCTGGTTGCAGTTGGAATGGCAGCAGCTTCCTGGTCTCTGGGTCACAGCTGCGGTCATGTGTTCTACAATTCATACATTCCAGTAACAGCCTCTTGATTCCAACTCCACTGTGGCTGAGGGGCAGCTCCTCTGCCTTAGCCAGTACTGTGTGTTCTCATAGCCTTTCCTGGGGACCCAATCTAATGCTCAGCCCTCACCTCTTCAAGTGACTTTTCAAGTGCCAATTCTGTGGGGCTAATCACACACAAATTATTTTCTACCTACAATGCAAATGTCTAAAACATTGTTTCCTCTAGTTTCAATTTTAAAAATGATACAGGAGAACAGACATGAAAAATACACCCAAGTAAGAAGCCAAAGGGAAGGCTCCACGTCTTTTAGTCTCTGTTTACTCTGTAGAATGAAGAGGAAAGTCAGGATTATCATTACTATCAATAGATAGTTCCTGAATACTGTGGAAGATTGCATTTCCTGACAATAGTCTATTTCCCAACCCACAAGCTCTCCCACATAAGACTACGGCACTGTCCAAGAGAAGGGGTGTAATTCCCCTGATCCCTGAGCCTGGGTCAGTCTGAGGCTCACTCATCACTAACAGAAAAGAGCTCTCGTACATCCCAGGGCTAAGTCAGAAAAGACCATTAAAATTCTTGCAGCTCTTTTGGAAGTCTTGCTCTTCTGATGTCCCCTGTCACAACCCAGCCACTGCTGGGTAGAAGTCCTACGTCACTCGGAAAGCCTAGAGGCTCCCTTGCCCCATCTGAACCCAGCCATCAGCTCATGTGCATGAAGAAGTCTCTGCTAGATCATGCCAGTCCTCAGATAGTCAAGTCACAGTCACCCCAGCCATAGTCCTTTCATCTAAGGCCTACCGGTTAGGTCACCGGCTCTCAATAACTCCCTCCCCAGAGGGTAAGCGGGACCTGTGACTCACTTCTAAGTGATTAGCTACAGCAAAGGTGATCAGATACCTCCTTGGCAGAGTGCACTAAAGGGCAAAGTGCTAAATGACAAGGTGATGTCACTCATGATGACATCACCCTCTACATGACTCTGCCTGAGCGCACTGGAGCAGGACTCTCCCCTTCCAGCTCCAACGCTGCCATTTTTCAACTGTCTATGGGGAAGGCCATGTGGCAGAAAACCTCATGCTGACTGCCTCAGGAGCAGAAAAGACCCCCAGACAATAGCCAGAAAGAAAACAGGGACCCTGTCCTGCAAGAAGATTGGTTCTGCAACAGTTGACAGGAGTTGGAAGTGGGTTTTGCCCCAGTTGACCTCTGATGAGTCATGAGTGAAACCACAGCCCCAGATGACATCTAAATTGTAGCTTGAGGAGACCCCAAGCAGAGAACTCAGCTCAGTCCTACCCTGCCCAACAGACCTGGAGAGCTGTGAGGTGATAAGTGTGTGCTCTCTGCAGAGCCACTGAATTGGAATAATCTGTAGCAGTTGGTCATGAATCCACCAGCTGAGACCACAGACATCACACAGAGTGCAGAAACATGTCATACCCAAGGGCCCTGTCCAAACCCCTTACCCAAGATTCCACAAGCTTAGCAACGGTGCTTGCTGTTCGCTACTACAATTGAGAGTAGTTTGTTACTCAGCAACATGTGACGGCAACCAGCACATACTCTGCACCAGCCCTGCACTGAGCACTCTGCCACATTCGCTCTCCAGTCTGCTCAGCAGTGTCGTAATTAGGACTCTTTCCTTCACTAGTAAAGAAACTAATGCTTGCAAGTGTTAAATCACTGACCGAAGGCTAAACAGCTCACTTGTGGATGTGGAGTTAAATAAGAATATTGATAAAGTCTCTACTGTGGCACATGTCCAGGGAGCAGCTTCAGTGTTGTATCAGTTGTCTGAAGCTCAGCACTTCAGATAACACCAGCAGCCTCAGCCGCTGTGAGTCAGAAGTCTGGACGCAGCTTGCCTGGTACCTGTGGTTGTGGGGCACTCAGTGTGCAATCAAGGTGCTTGTCAAGGCCGCAGTCACGTCAGGAGAGGGCTATCAGAAGCCTCAGTGCTTTGGGCTGCAGACCAGAGTCTGGCGCCCAATCCTGAACACAAGGGCCTCTGCAGTGGGAAGCAGGATACCACCATGGGGAGCAGGCTGGAGGGCCCGAGGAGGGCCCAGGATGGATGCCACAGTCATTCTGCCTCCTAATCACAACTGCTGTGTTATTGACTAGAAGCCAGGCTCAAAAGTGGGAGATCACACAGGAGCATGCGTACAGGAGGCTGGGGTCACTAGAGCATCTCAGCAGCCGCCCAACAAGGGGCTGCCCTGGGTACTGGGTTTAGCAGAGCCTTGGTGGGCTGAGGGTCAGTGGTGCCCGCTGAGGGGCCCTAAGAATCCAGCCCAGAGTCCGAGCCAAGCTGCCCTCCTCTCTCCTCCCTGGTCTGAATCTCTGGCTTGGGAAAATCATCCTCTGTAATGAAGTTTTTATGTTGCTCGATAAGCAAGAAACTTCATTATCACCCTCAGCTCTTGCTCAATTGCATGTGTGGCACAGAGCTCATTTTCTTTGATTCCACATTCTTCTCTCCCTGTCATGCAAGCGTGGTTCTGATTTGTAAAAAGCTGTCACTTTGTTATTTACCCATTAGAGAGTTTTAAAGAGTGGCATTCTAAGAACCATATTTCAGTTTTAATTTCAAATAAAAATGAGCTTAATCATGAGACTTTAATGATGCTTATTTCCACTGCTTCTTCTTTGGTGGATGGAGGGGCTTGAGACAGGATCTCGCTGCGCAGTTCAGGCTGGCCTTGAACTCACTATGTATCCCATGCTGGCCTTGAACTTGCAGCGATCCCCCTGCCTCAGCCTCCCTAATGCTGGGATCACAGGTGTGCACCACCACGCCTGACTTCCACTGCATCTTTTGCTCTCCAAGGGGCTTTCTGAGCGAGCTGCCTGTACCCGAATTTTCCAGCAACTTTTTTCTTCCTTGTTCTTCTCTTTGTTCGTTTGTCTGTGTTGGACCAGAGGCTGGGCCTGGGGGCATTCTATGGTGTCCTCCTACATCTTTTCCAGGATGACACAGAACAGCCACAGGCCACAGGAATAAGGCAATTCTTCCAGATAATGACAAAATAAGACAAGCCAAAAATGGCATGAAAGCAAATCCTGAACATAGTGAACTGACGTGGGCATTTACTGCACGTCGGTTACAGATGCCCACCACAGGGCGTGAGGAGAGACAAGGCCACACGAGTGTGTCATGGGGTGAAGTTGAAACCGACTCCATGGTGTGTCGATAGTCAAAGATATTTTTCCTTGAAACTCAATTAAATCATAACTGAATCCTCCTAGTCATGGAAGAATGGCCAAAAGGTCCGTTCCTGTGTCTTGCACTATTCCTCAAGGGGGCGCAAGTGTGCAAAGGTCACCCCAAACTGAACACAACAATGGTGCGAACTTGTGGTGCATGTGTCACAGTGGGCAAAAAAGCCCTCTCTGTCAGCACACAAGCCAAGCCACTGCAGCAGCAGGACATCAGATAGCAATTGTTTCTTTTCTAAACTAAAACCTCCGCCTTCAAGTGTAATTACAATGTTGGCACTTTGCAATAAGTAAGTGGTTTGGGGCTGCAGCTTGGACACCTGGGTTCTGCAGAGCTCACTGTCACTGCTCTCAAGGGACCCTGCAATCTCGAGTCCACACCAGCGTCGGTGGCACCAGGAGGTTCATGTTAGTTTTATGGTTTGCTTACTATATACACATGTGCTGTGTGTTATTTGCATTATAAGATATTAGATGCTAAAACACTAAAATGCAAGATCATTTAGTATTTCAGAAGCAATTATCCTCTCCAGGTGTGACACCTCCCCCCGGAAATGCAGCGCCCCCAGGAGCCCCTTCCTCTCCTGCAGCCTCTGTTTTGCGCTCCCAAAGCACCGCTTTCTCTGGCACCCTCCCTCCACGACACCTGAACATCTGTCAGACTATAAGGAGTTAAAAGCAGGTATAACACCTGCTACAGGTGGGATGTGGAGAGACAGGGATTTTCACGGATAAATAAATGATCGAAGGACTTGGAAACTGGTTTTTAATAACTTAGCTACACCTCTTCATGTAAAAGATATGCTTCCCCCAGTCTACCCTCTAAATGCATCCTGTAGGAATGAAAGCTCCTGCTCACAGGCGCACAGGAAGAAGGGTCTTTATTTCCACCTTATTGGAAGGAAAACAAATTCAGTGTCTTTTCACGAGAGATAACTGATTGCATTATCGTACTCTCACATCAAAGAATGAGCTGAGGTTAGAATAGTGGCTGGGAAAGATTTCTCCCAGGCAGTGCTCATGGAGAAAAGCACACACACTCCATCACCCTTTTCTCAAGCAACAGACAAAACAGCCTCCATGTCTTCATTCGAATATCCCAAGCTGTGTAGCACTGTGTGGACCAGGCGTCGGGAAGGCGCACCGATCTGCTGGTCGGAGGGAGAAGCGAGCCAAGAACAAAAACAAGGGGCAAGACGGCAAGGAGGAGAGTGCGTGTTAGCAAAACTGCGCGCCCCGCTGTGTTTCTTCACTCACGCATTCCCCCGTGTCCCTGCATTCTAGCCGTGGTGGAACAGCAGGGAATCTCTGCGAGCGTGTGACAAGCACGTGAGTGTGGGATCGTTTGTTTCGTGCAAGGAAGTTTATTTATTTTGTTACAGAATTTCAGAACAAGACGACAGGAAATCAACAATGGTTGTTATCTTGCATATTGTTATCTTCAGAGTAGTTGCTCAGATTGCCAGGTATAGGCATGCAAAATTGATAAAAAAAAATAAGCATTAACTGTTCCTTGCCATAAACCAATAGAAATCAGTAGTACAATTATCTTAGCTATCTTGTACACGTTTATATATTTTTCCCCTCCCTTTTTCTTTCTTTTCTCTTTTCCCTCAGCCCAGTTGTGCAAAGAAGTTTCATTAAGCCATTTAATGAACATTTTAGGGTGAAAAGAGGGAGAGAAGACAAACAGACACTGGATGTTACTAGAAGGTGAACAGTGAGAGTTAAAGTCCTGGTAACCCCGTCCCCCAGCCAGTGCATGTTCCTCTACAAAGCCCCTAGAATCAGGTTCAGACAACCACCACCTCCCCACAACACCCTCCGGGTACCAGCCACTTCTGCAGGTTTTTTCCCATACTATCTAAGCTTTAGGAAGTGCCCTGAGGTAGCTACGATCATCCCATTTGGCAGATGGAGAAACCAAGTCAGAGGAGGTAGATTCAGCCCAGGGTAAGTTGAGCCCAAGGACAGGGACGTATCCACTCTGTGAGACGCACCTTCCAGAACCTCCATGAAGATAAAACTTGAATCAGTTGGAGGAAATGGATGCACTGTGAGACCAAAATGTGAAGTAGAATAAATAAAACACACAAGCTTAAAAGTCTCATGGTTTCTTTTGCACAAGAAACCCAAAGGCTAAATAAAGAGCAAAGTAAAAGATGCATAGCAGAAAGCAGGGAGCTAGCTCTTTCTCCAAGGGGAAGGGTACGAAGAGATGGAGGGAGGGGGAGGGGCGGGGGAGTGGGTGAAGAAAGGAATGAAGTGTGATGTGCACGGAGAAACTCTACGCGAGGACTGTAAACATTATGTACCACAAACGTGCACTAATAAAAATAGTAGATAAATAAATAAATGCAAAAATAAAAAGCAAATACTATAGGCTGAAACTTTAAAAAAAAATTTTTTTAAGTACTCTCTGTGAAGCAGCAGCCAAGTCACTGGCGTGCATAGTAGCCAAAAGCCCCAAGGCACAGGCACAGTAGGTCTTCTGACCCTGTGACCTTGGATGCGCTCTCTGCTTTGGATTCTTGGTCTGCAGTAGAAGCAAAGGGCCGCCGAGCCTTCCCGGAAGAGCTGACATGGGACTAGCAAGCAAGCAGTTCCACGCAGAGCCTACAACACCGCTGGGCTCAGAGGAAGAGCTCTGTTCCAGGGCTAGCACCTGGCTGACGGGCTGTCTGTGCGTGTGGACACTGCCACTTGCCAGCTCAGCAGTCGTGGTCAAGTGACAAATTCAAAGTTTTTTTTAAAGTTTCAGCACATGGTATATAGGAAATAGACACGATGGTCACAGAGAGCCTGATCTCACGGGAGGATCCTGCACTGGATTTCGTGCTCACCGCTGGACATTTCTAGTTGTTTTTTGAAGAAGACACCTCACATTTTCAGGATGCACGGAGTGCCCTGCTGATGTCACGTGGGTAATTTCAGAGAAGTATGTCCTTCCGCGCTGCCCCAGTTTAGTAACCCCCAGCAGTATGACTGCCTCTTGTAACCGGTGGTGCAAAACCAAACTTTTAAATGTTAGATTCTTTTCTCTTTTTGAGATAAGCAGCTTCTCCAAGCTTCCACCTGCTGAGCACACTCCCTCCTCTGGTCAGCAAACAGACGTAACAGAATATGCAGAGGTGAGGCCCAGGAGGCTGGAACCTGCTGCCTTTCCAAACCCGGAAAGATGTCAGTGAGCTGAAGGCTGCTGAAGGTGACACGCAAGCTGGAGATCTGCCCTGTGTTCCCTCCCCTCCTCCTTATTCTAAAGACCCTTCCCCACCTGCAAACAGGGAAGTGGTGATCTGAGGTCAGTGGGGTCCTCCACTCCCTTGGAACAAGTTTTGGATAAATCCTTTGTTTCTGTCAACCAGAATATACGTCCTCCTTTCCTTCGGTCATCAGGGAGCAAATGCACCCGAGTGGCCTGTAACACTGTCACTCCATGTCCTTGTTCACACTTTTGGTGTTTGAAATTTATTTTGCCAAAGTGACTCTCATCCCTTGGGAGCCAAAATAGCTCTTTGTTGAAACCTGAGATCCTAGCAATACCTTTTCCGTTTTGTCAAAGCCCTATGCTCTCCTTTATCTACGTGGCTGTGTACAGAGAAGCTGTTGTTACTCCTCAATCAAAATAAGAGCTGGAGCGTGGCCTGGTGGTAGAGTACTTCCCAATACTGCACAGGCCCTGGCTTCAGTCTCCAGCACAGAAGTGAAGTAGTAAGAGTTTCATGATTTTCTGCAATATTTCTACTGTACTTGGTGCGAATGAATGACAAATTCTGTCGTTTGGGAGATGCAACGTGCGAATTAAGTGCTCTTAGAGTCACATTTAAAACTGACCCTGCACAACATAAAGACAAATGATAAAATGCATGCCAAGAGGAGGAATCCTTTTTCTTTTGCTTAAAAGGACA
Source organism: Dinomys branickii (assembly GCA_004027595.1). Lineage (NCBI taxonomy): Eukaryota > Metazoa > Chordata > Mammalia > Rodentia > Dinomyidae > Dinomys > Dinomys branickii. The sequence goes on from PVLD010024256.1 coordinate 13,683, forward strand.
TTAAACAGCAAATTAAAAAAAAAAAAAACAAGGCAACCGAGAGAGAGAGAGAGAGAGAGAGAGAGAGAGAGAAGGAAGGAAGGAAGGAAGGAAGGAAGGAAGGAAGGAAGGAAGGAAGGAAGAGAAAAGCTTGATGTTCTAGGACCTTTAAAGGCATCTGGGCCAGCTTTATCAATGTGAACCTCCACACTTTCACTGTGTGCTGAGCCTCCGGAAGTCTGCCTCCCATTCTTCCCAAGACAAACAGCAACAAAGAAAGATACAGGGCAGGCACACTCAGAGCCTGTGGATATGTGAGTCAGCCGTCCCAGTAATTCCTCCCCCACTTTTGCTGCAAATAATTTAAATATCTCAAGTGAAAATACCTTTCATGCATGTGTTTGATTCCCAGCTCTGCCTCCTCCCGGTTGTGTGAGCTTGGGCCTTTGTTTTCTTCATCGTAAACTGAGCACAAGTATCACATCTTTTAGGATTGTTTCAAAATCCGTGTGTGCCATTCAGCTGTTGTTAATCTACCACCCAATGAGTGATTTTCGTAACCACAGCAGTGTCACAGGGTGGTATCGTGAGAGGGTTACCGTCCATTTATTTGTAATTCATCCATCTAGTCTGTGAAAGAAATGGAACGGGTGTTCGCGACATTGTTGGAGGCTTAAAAAATGAAGACGTGAGTTTCTTGGTGTATGTAAGGCAGCAATTGTTAGGTTGCATGAATTGAGTAAATTGTTCTCAATCTTGGAATCCCTGTCTTTCCCCCATAGTGAGGATTATGGTGTGTATCCTTAGGAAGTCAGTGGATGAGTTAAATAGACTAATCATTTTTTCTTTGTTTCCTATCATCTCTCCTTTATTTTACTGTTTTATGTCTTTACATAAAATAGGTGAGAAATCCTGTAGTATTTAACTTTCTTTGGCTTATTTCACTTAACATTATGGTCTCCAGTTCCACCTATTTCCACACAATTTCTTTTCTCATTATGGTTGACTGACATTCCCTTATACGTACATATCACGTTTGCATCATGTAAATAACTCCAAACCCTGCCTGCCCTAAATTAAAGACTCAATAAGGGAGAGTGACTATTATCACTATAATTACTGTTCTGGTTGAATCTGGACATTCACAGCCAGAGGAGGTCCTCCCAGATAGTATTCTCAAGAACAAGAAGAGAACTAATTCCTTACCCTTGTCACAGTGCCATCTGCACCAGACCCTGGCCCACTCCTAGTCTTTTCTAACTGCAGCCTTATCTGCATTACCTTCTGGTCAAGGGCTGTGCGGCAGGCTAGCTTTGAGGGCCACTGGTAATCGGTCTCCAATCAGACCCAAGGCCATGCCCCAAGGCTGCAGGAATGAGCTATTCTTTATCTTAGTTGTTTTGCGTCAGGGCATCAGGCACTAGGGCACTGGGGCAAAACATCCTCAGGGACCTGCGTCATCCAGCAGCCTCAGCCCTGAAGCCCTCGTCCCACCTGTCCTGGGCCCACTTGGCTCTCCCGGGCAGGCATCGCTCTGCACTCAGGTTAAGCCTCCAAGGGAACCTGAAGCCAATAAAGAGGTCCAGGGATTGTGACTCCAAATACAGCTTATCTGCTGATTAGCTTAGGAACTCCGGAGGAGAGGCTGGGAAACGAGCTTCACTGCGAATCTTATCTGCAGGAGGTCCAGATCCACCGAGGAAGAAACCCATTACCTCTGGTCCTTTCCCTGAGGTTTTTCATTCCTAACGCAGGAAGGAGGAAAGCAGATTGGAGTCTGTCAAAACACTGGGACAGACTTGTCCCTCCCGATGGTCTTGTGTATCAGTCCCACTCAGTACTCCCCAAATCGTTTACTGTTACCTTCACATTCTCCACTGCCTCCTCCCCTCCGGAGAAGGGTATATGCTTCTGAACCACGTGGAACACATAGGGAGCCACACTTTGTAATTGCAAGTTAATAAATCTGCATACTTATTTTTCTTTTCCTCATCTGCCTGCTGTCAGAGTTGCCCAGCAGGGCTCTGTCCTGATGCCAAACCTCATTCTCCCTGCTACAAAAATGCTACAGCTTACCTTGAGGGCAAAGACCCCTGGCCACTGATTCACTCACTGTGCAGAACGAGCACAGGGTAGATACCCAGCAGGGATCAAGGAATGCAAAAAGAAACTCTTTAATCAGAAACTATTTCCTGGGACCCCCCCCCCCCGTCCTAGTGACACCGGACAATGAAATCTCTCGGCTCAGAGATGGGAGAAAAATTGAGTCAAGCAGTACAAGCATGCACAGTTCTGCACAGGCAAAGATTTGGGTGAGCAGGGCACCTTCAGCTAAATGAAGGCTTTAGTTAAAAGTAAAGTGCTGTGGAAGAAAATGGGTAGAAAGGAGAGGAGGAAAATCACAACTTTAACACTGTACTATTAAGAAAACTGCAACTTCAGGGCACAATCATATTCCCTATCTCCCTTCCTGGGCTTGTTTGTGCTCCTGGGCTTGTTTATGCAATGAACAAAGACAAGAAAGGATTGTGACTGGGACCCGGAGGATGGACCTGGAGATGTACAAGAGGTAAGTGAAAGCAGAGCAAAGTTTGGCCTCCACTTTGTATCCTTTGTTACATTAAACTGTGGATATAAGTGCATCAGTGATTCAGGAAAACACCGTCCAAAAAGGTTTAGTAGCTCTAATTTTTCATAACCTCTCTCAGCCCCTTGCAAGACTGAGGACGCTAAGATAAGGGCGACTAGTCTTCAGGGTTCACAGGGACATCTGATTACCAGCTTTTACAACATCCAGTTCCAGATCCTTTCCCTGGAGCGAGGCCTGCAGTCTCCAGTCTCCAGTCATTGTCCTAAACCTGTGATCACCTGGGTTTCAGGAAATGCAGGGCCTCCCGGCCCCTCTCACAATGAGATCATCCTCCTAAGCAGAGACAATCATCTCATGGGAACCAAATTGCCCCTCAAGCCAAAGGATTCCTTTGGAGTGATGGAAATCAAAACTTGCATGGACTAAACCCTGGCCCACCTTGGCTAATTCTCTTTCTTTCTAATATATATATATATATATATATATATATATATATATATATGTACCTGTACGTGACATACCTTGGTATTTCTTTTTTTCCATAATTCTTAAAAGCTGGCTTTGTGCTTCTGTGTGCTAACAGGCTAACCTAAACTGCTTCGTGGGGTGAGCCCCCTGCAGCCACTCCAGCTGGAATCTTCTCTTCCTCTCCCTTACTTTCTAACTCTGCCTAATAAACCTGCTTATGCTTCAAGCTGATGTCTCATGAAAATCCTTTTCCAAGAACCCACTCAGTGGGCCAAGTTGAAGACCTGGCTCCTCTTGGGGTGGGGAGTGTGGATCTCCTTGGACCCTGTCTGGTGACAAAGGGAGTCAGCAGTTGGCCACGAAAGTGACCAAGCAGCTGCTCTCAGAGCAAAGAGAGCATCATGTTTTTACTGATTTGCTGTGGTGGACTAGAGTCTGGTAGCTTCCACTGGCCAAGAAAACAGTTATGAAAGATGTATTTTCTTGGGACAGACTTGGACCACCACATGGTCATGGGCAACTTGACCTGGAGGCTGTTGACCTTGTGGGTATCTGGCTCCACTCTCCTGTATAAACACCATAGCCTTTTGCTCTGGGCCCTCTGGGAGGTCAAAGTGTCCCTAATCAGAGCCCAAGGAGGTCAACACCGCGAAGACGCAGAGCTCTGCTGCCTTAGAACTTTACCTGCTGGGGCTGCTGGGGCTACTGAAGAACTCGGGGCAGGGGCAGAAAAGAGTGGAGAGAAAGAAAATAGAAGGACACACCTACCAGTTCCAATGGGCCTTAGACCCAGTGGACCCTGAATTACGGTCTTGGACAAAACATTTTGAACTGATCAACATGCCTACATCCAGAAATGAGTAGAATCTGACCCAAGGGTTAAGGCAGCGAAGGAGACAGTATGAACACAGATATGCAAAGTCTTTTGTCACATTTTAGTGGCTCATCAGATGTCCGTAGGCTCAAGTAAAGGGTTACTGTTTTCAGCAAGAGTGGCCCTCAGGTCTCTGGGTAGGAACCTGGATACGGTTACCATAACCCACATGTCAGAAGTGTTGCTACAGCAAAGCTAGCAGGAGGCTACTGAGGTACTGCACTGCTATGTGACCTTCAAAAAGAGTGGGTTTTAAGTAGACTAAGAGCAAGCAAAGCTAGATTGTCCTTTGTGAATAGTTTCCCAATCCACACAAACATCCCGCTTCTGTGGTTTCGTTATCAGACACGTGATCCCTGTCTTACCTGATACCCAAGTTCTTGGTATTTAAAACAAAGAATGCCACTGGACTCATGGAGGTAGAAGAAAAGCATAGGTTTTGTTAAAAGAGAAGTACGCTTTGCAAAGTGGAGCAGGCTGATGAGAAAGCACAAGCACAAGCTTGACCCTTCTACTTTGGGTTCTGAGGGATTTATCGGGACCTTCCTTGGGTCATGGGGCCTGGGATGGTACCTAGAAGACTCTCTCCAATTACTTGAAAGTCTTCACTCTCACACAAGAATTTCTGAACTTAATATGGGCCTAGTTGGAAGCCTTTGGTCCTGCCAAAGGCCACCAAGGAGGACAAAAGCACAACGCTAATGATATTACAATGTCTGTGAAGTCGCCCTGTGTTACACTAAAATAGTTAGATTCTATACTCCTCAGACTCGTGCCAGATGTCAAGGAGGTATGGTGAGGGCAGGACCATTTCTCTTAGGCTAATCCCAGGATGTCAAGGAAATGGGGTTGAGGGCAAGATGCTCTTTTGGTCTCCAAGAGCCAGAGGGCATCCTGTCTACTATGAGTCTAGGGTCAGGATATTTCCCACACTGTCCGTCTCCTGTCTCAATGTCCCCCTCAGAGACATGATCTTCATGAATCTTTACAGGAAGTCAAAAGGCTGAAGGTCTTTTCTTCAGTAGCCACGTCCTTTTAAGAATGGCGCTGTTGTTGTCTACAGGGGACAATGTCACCCTGTGTAAGTGTTATAGGGCAATCTCTGGCACTTCAGGCTTAAATTCTGGCAGGATAGGCTGGAATTCATAAACTAGCATTAGCCTGGCATGGCACTGTAGTAATCTGGAAGCTATAAATGAGGTTCAGAGGGCCAGGGATGTAGCTCAGCGGCACAGCATCTGCCTGGCAAGCACAAGGTCCTGAGAACAATTCCCGGTAGAGAAAAAAGACTCCATAAATGAGGTTAAGTGGTTAAGTAAGTGATGTCCAAAGGTTAGGGGGAGCAGTATGGTTACAAAGGTCCAGCTAAGAGGGTGGGCAAGGAGAACCAGAACCAAGCACTTGAATTTCCAATTTACCAATCAATCCCCCAGTTTTTATAATGTTCCAGATGGCCCCTGGCTGTTTTTTATAGAATCAAGGTCATTTACAACTTTCCCAATTGCTTTAATAAGGAAGCAGTATTCTTCTTTTAGCATGGCACAAGTCCTAACTCAGTTGGCTGCAAGGAGATTAAGTGTCCCACAAGTTTGGAGGACAATTCCAGCTAGGGAGTTGGCCTCCCCTTGAAGTGACATCGTGGCCCCTACCAGGTTAATTATTTGTTGACTAAGTGGGCCAGCACCAGGATTTAGGCATGGACCAGAGAAGGCATTAGCCCCCCTGATCTTATTCATTTTTTCATGAGGCGTCCCACATGCATCAACAGGGAGACTGGCTCAGTCCTCTTAAAGCAACTCATGAAGATCCCTCAGTGTCTTGAGAGAGATAAATTGATACTGGGGAGTTAGGAAAGTTTAGCTTGGAGAGACTGTAAACCAGCATTCCAGTGCCTCTCCATATTAGGGGAAGGTATAAGAAGGCTGTAGTCCCACAAAGGAAGTAGATTTTTGTAGGGTTTGACAGGATAATGTAGAGATTACTCCATAGAGCTTGGGGGCTTCAGTACTGTATGTACTCCATGTCCCTTGGGTTGACTAATTCTCTGCTGTGGACATGCCTGCCAGAGGACTGAGACAGGCAGACATTCCAGAAGTGTGATTCCAGGTTAGGAGATCTTGAGTTTCATCCCATCCCCCAAACTCATTGAATTTAAGGCAGTTTGATCCTTGTTCACTGTGAGGCTGATGGAAAAATTAGAGTTATTAAATGGACATGTGTTGGGGGTTTGGGCGACCTTGAGGTTCTGAAATAGCTATTTTGGATCCTTGCAAGAGGCCTCATGAGATTACTTAGTTTGTATGGGACTCGGCCATATACAAGGAAAGTAGGAAGTCTGGTTGTGGAAAGCTTTCTTGAAGCCTGATAGTTTGAGGGTGAAAATAGTGTTGTGACAATTTGTTACATGGGCAGATGGGACAACATCTGGGTGGAGGAGCTGTAAGTGATACTGATGAGTGTGGTAGATTTTAGTATAATATTTTCAAAGATGAACCCAGAGATGAGAAGTCCCAGTGGGTCCAGAGTCTGTAAAATGAAGCCTCTAATTTCTAAATCTACCCTTACATTAATAACCCAGCTTGGCTTATTAAAAGTTACAATGAAGAGTGGTCTCCAGAAATGTCGAATCCGTATTCACTGCCTAGAGAGCTCTATGGCCTTTACCCGGAGGCACAAACCCACCAATCTGTATGTTTGGGGTGAAGGGTATCTGGATTTAGATTTTTTAAATGGCCTGCTGAGTTGTAGGGAGGCAAGGACAACTCGGTAGGAAGAAGACTGGTAAAATACAGCCAGACTAGAAAATCACAGTACAGAGCTTCATAGTGAAGTAGCACCTGCAGGTGGCACCAGAGGATTAGTTCTGGACGGCAGAAGAGTAGGACGATAGTAAAGATTACAACACAGATGAGAAAGCGCAGTCCCACAGCTGGAGCCCACGAGGGCTGTGGGAGTTCTGGGGCCATAGCTCTAACAAGGTTGTAATTTATTCCCACATGTGGTCAGAGAGATCTCTTTATAATGAAAGGATTGAAGGCAAAGTTTAGAAACAAGTTAGGATCAGAAAGTATGTCTAAGCTCGTAGACAATAAGACTTAGAGACCTGATTATCATAGTTCATAGAAGTCCAAAAATTACTTTTTTGTAGGTTAAGATTTCGTTTTGAATGAGTAGGCATGCTTCCTAGTATCAGTGTTGGTGCTTCTGTGGGAGCTGGTTTGACCCTAGAAAGGTATCTATGACTTCATTTGACTGCTGTGGAAGTAGCTAGAAAATTTCAGATGATCCCTTCCATTTGGGTTTTAACTGGTCTTAAGGGGTTCCCTCATTCCAGGTTTTTAATAAGACTTGATCTCTGGATTGAATTTTTATTGACCCTCTTGTTCATGAGCCATGAGCACAGCATTGCTATATTCTTGGATAGTCTATAACCCTTGGCCTACATTGCTAAGGTATTAGAGAAGCCTACCAACTTCAGAGTCTACTACCATGTAACAAAGACTGTAATGGTTGCCCCATCCCAGCTTTCTCACCAAGCGGGAAATGGCATTAGCTCCTTGAAGGAAGGAAACCCTGCCGTGACTATAGCTCACAGACTGTTTTTCTAGTTGAGGAAGTTAGGGATAAATTGAGAAATACTGGGGTGGTTGTAGTGCCGTAGGAGTTGTTTCTTCAGGAACAGGGGTGGGGAACACCAGGCTGGTGTTCCACCACAGCCTCCGCTTCCCTGAACTCCCCTTGAGAGACAGTGGGGGTTTGAGCAGGGGATCATAGGTTAGATCCCCTTCCATAGTGTTGCATGACACCGTGTCTCATGGTCCCTTACAAAGTTTAGGATTATAGTTAAGTGCCATAAAGCCTTGTTTGTGTGGTACCTGCCTCACCTTCTCATCACTGCCACAAAATACCCAACACCCACAGTTTAAAGGAGGTGAGATTTATTTTGGCTTGTGCTTTCAGTCCACCAGGGATGAGAATACCCTTCAAACCCATACCCTAGTGACCCAGCCCTTCTGACCAGGCTCTACCTCCAAATGGGAGAACTGGGGAGGACCTTTTACATTAAACCATAATAGCCCTGCAGATTGTTTTCCCATCTGTAAAAGAGACATAACTGGAGGATGGTGTTATAATTTATAGGAAGTTTATATTTGTAATCCCATGAAAAGTTATTGGAATTCAAGAAAGTTAATTCCAATCTACCACTTCCAGTGCAACCCAGGTCGAGAAAAAAGACACTAAGGCATATTTGTAGTTATGAGAGCCAAGGGGTCCTAAGTCCAGCTACAATGATGACCATCTGGAGCAAAGCCCTTGACCCAAGGCCAAACTCAGGTTTTATTCATTCATGAAGGAGGGAGGGGCTTGAGGAAGAGTGACTGTGAGAACCATGGGAAGTAGGTGATTACCCGGAGTTGGGCTAGATAGGAGGCCTGAAATCACCTCTGCCAATGCAGAGAGAAGGCTGTGCAGAAAGAGTAATCTGCATAACACAAGTGAGACGGTATCTAATGTTTTTGGACCGGTGCTTCAGCTCAGATGTGTAATCTTTCAAGCCCCAGGAAGTCACAGCCTTTATCTCAAGGCTCACCCCAGCGGACATTGTGGAGCACTGGCTCACACATCCTGCCTCATCCCTGCTCATTCCTGGAAACAGCGTGGGGTGGGGGAGGACCTGTCCAGGGAAACACACCTGCTGTCTTTAAACACTACCATCAGCACCTGAGCTAAACCGATATGCATTGCTTAAAGCCAACTGAAGGGGTAGGAAAGTCCTGGCCAGCTCTGCACACATCAATACATAGAAATAGGGTCAGGTTCAGCCAAAATGGAGACAGTTGCTCCTCCTTCAAGGAGAGTCACCTGGGTGTCCTCTACAATAATTGGCACTTCCATTCTAGAGGCATTAGTCATTGTCCCCAATTCTACCCTGAACCAGGTTATACTGCCATTTAAAAGAAAAAAACTGTTGTTTTTCTAGATTACCTGGGTCAAATGATTTCCAGGGGTTGAGAAAGTAGCCCAAAGGTGAACACAGGTAGAATGGGAAGGCTGTTTCCATGATGACTTGAGATTTCTATTAAAAAAATATATATGGTCTAGGTCTACAGCTCACCTTGGGAGTATCCTTGAAAATTGGCTTAGACCTGAAGTGACAGGCCTAGAGGTATTGTCCCTAAGTGTCTGCCTGAGCTACCAGATGTCTCTGGCACAAACCTGCTACCATGCAAGGTTGGGATCCCTGAGAATTTTCTAGAGCCTATGACAGCCTCAAGACCATGGTGCAATTCTCTGCTCTGAGCATCAGTCCATGTTTGTGACCATAGGAATCAAACTGGGATCTGGTGAAAAGAGTGTGAATCACAGCCCGAACAGCCAACTGTGTTAGAGGGGGAACGGAAATCAGAGCCTAGCCTGAGTCTTTCATCTAAAGGCGTCAAAGAGCTGCCAAAGACTATCAATACTATCACTCACTTCTAAAGGTCTAATCTTTGTGCCTTTATGACAACTAAACAGATAATTAATGAGGCACACCAAGTCGCAAACCCCCTCTGGGTTCTCCCACTAAAATACTCTCAACACCTGTCCTGACAAAGGGGTCCCTGGGGTGAAGTTTGGATTTTGTCCCAAGTGGTGCAGCATAGGCTCAGGGGGATAGGGACGACTGGCCTGGCTGGTGTCAGGCCACTACCAGAGGCAGACAGCTTCCCATAGCAATTTGATTATGACCCATGTGATGACAGATGACATCCAGTAAGGTGTGACCTGCCATTTTCCCTCCCAGTCATAGTAGGGCACATTTGGCCCTGGTGTATGGGGGAACCAGGGCTTTTTTTCCTTCCCCCATGGGTAGATGGGCTGCAACACCAGCCCTCCCAGGTCAAGTGTCACATGAGGGAGCCCCCAGAGGGATTGGGGCTGGGGCATGCAGGAAACTCAGCATGTGCTTCTGTTCGGCCCCCACCACCCACACAAAAGAGTATAAAGCAAGAGTGACTCACAGAACCAGACTTAAAGACAGCTTTATTTTAGATAGAGAAAAGTTCATTTTAGCCACACACAAACACACACACACACACACACACACACACACACATAAGCCTGCATGAGGCATGGATTTGCCTTCTGCCTGGTGCAGACTGAGTCTGTTCCACAACCAGGTTATTGTGTCACAGGAGTCTTCAAGTGTGGGCTGCCCTGTGGCTTTTAACTGCCTGACCCAGGCCCACAGGGAGGCAGCAAGACATGCTTTATTTTTCTTTCCAAAAACAAAGCCAGAAAGAAATAAATACCTCCTGTCTGGCTTGCTGGATAGGTGGTCTCTGTCTCTGCTGATATCCAAGCTCTTGGTATCCCAAAGAAATGAGCAGGACACAAGGAGCAGTAAGAAAAGCAGAGGTTTGATGAAAGGGAAAGTACGCTCTGCAGAGCAGGAGCAGGCCGACAAGAAATCTCAGGGCTGAGCTTCACCCAGAGTGGCCCCATCTGGCTTTGGTTTTCAGGCATTTGTTGGGACTTTTCCTGAGTCTTGGGGTCTAGGTGGTGCTTCTCAGGATTCTATCCAATTAATTGAGAGTTTCCACCCTCACATCAGCAGGGTGACTTCTTCAACTTATATGAACCTCGTTGGCATAAGGGTGGTCGCCAGAGCTCACCAAAGAGCTCAAAACTGCGATGCTAATGACACTATCACAACCTGGGGTTACCTTGCATGACTGTAAAGCACTTAGAATACATGCTCCTTGGGCTCAGGCCAGGTGCCAAGGGAGTGTGATTTTGGCAGGAGCATATGTCTCAGGCTCATGCCAGGTTACTGAGTAAGTATAGTGAGGGTAAGATGCTGCTAGTCTAAGGCCCGGATGTTTCCCTCACGTGTTTATCTCCTGCCTTAGGGTCTCATGGAGGGTCTGTTGACTGTATCCATGCTACAAAGGGTAGCAGTGTACTGTGTCCATGGGTCCCACCACTCTCCTACCATGCTGTCCCTAATATTCTCTCTCTCTCCCTCTCTCTCTCTCTCTCTCTCTCTCTCTCTGGGACTGGTAACCCAACTCCCCTCCACCCCAGGGCTTCCACTGTAGCAATCAACAAATAAATATGTAACAGGCTGTCAGGCAGTGATAAATCAGATGACAAAATAGAGGCAGTAGACAGTGAGGAAAGTGTTCCTCCTGGTTTCGAGGTCCAGCCAGGCTTCCCAGAGGTAGTGCAGGTGTTTTCAGAAGCCTGAGCAAAACAAAGGAGTGAGCCATGTGGATCAGGAGAATTCTCAGAAGGGGCTAGAGCGGGTGTTGGGATCCTGAGACACAGACACACCCATGGCACAGGTCTGAGGAACAGCAAGGCACCCCCAATGGCCAGGGTATGGTGAGGAAGGGCCACAGTGGCTGCCAGGCTGCACTGGAGGATTTTGAGCAAAGTAGTGATGTGATTTCACATCCAGGTTGAAGGGGTGGCTGCAGCCGCTGGGTGCCATTAGGCTGTGGGGGTCACGGGCAGAACCTGGGGAACCAGAGAGAAGGCTATGGGTAGAGGTGGGAGAGCCCAGAGGGCAAAGAAGAGATTCTGACCACACTTAACCCTCTGTCCCCATGAGGACCAGCCCCAGGATGCTGGTGGATACCCATGTCCACAGATGCTCAAGTTCTTAACATAAAAAAAACGGTGTAGCATTTGCACAGAACTGTGTACTTTAAATCATCTCTAGCTGGCTTAGAACTTTCTTCGTAAAAAAAAAAAGTCAAAGTACAGGAGTACTGTTCACGCTATAGCCTATTTGGGGAAAAGCAGGAATTCCAACAACCACTCGTTGGAATTTGCCTGCCCGTCAGTAAAAGTTCTGCACCAGGAACTACCCTGGCAATGGTGCTCGCATGAAAAGGAGAGTGGGGGAGACTGATGACTGGGACAGGAAGGAAATATTTTGCTGTAGATAGATGTTTTCCAGTCCTTTCAAGATGTGAGCCATGAGAACACATTATCTGCTCAGAAAAAATTGAGGAAAATTTCATTAAATCTAACTCCCACGTTGAGCTTCTTCTCTAGAGAGATAAAAGAGCTGACACTAAGATGAGACAAGGCTGCCTCAAATGCAGACAGGCAGAGGCTTGCATGCATTTCATTAAAAGAAAGTTCCCTCACCACTTTTTGATTTCTTTTTTCAGTTTTATTGAGAAAGGCACTAAGAGTTCACAATTAGTGTATTAGATGGACTGTCCGA
>PVLD010024257.1:0-25825 GCA_004027595.1 Dinomys branickii
AATTTGCATGTCTGTATATGGGTCCATACATCTACAATTCGCAGATATCAATGGATAAAGCAACAACTACTGTTGAGACCATATCACCTTGTCTATAGATTAGTTGTGATTGTACTATTTTCTATGATAATGGGTGTCTGTTTGTCAATATGTTTTTGTACTTTTATGTTTCTAAAATAAAAAAAATAAATAAATAAAAAAAATAAAAACTATAGCAGTGCTTATAGAACTGGCACACACAGGGACTTCTGAGCATGTGACCCACTGCTGAACAAACAGGGAAACCACTGGCCTGAGTCACTTCTGTTGTGGAGAGGATAATGACTTCAAAGTCAGGAAACTGGGGTGGGTTCACGCTGTAGCTCCACCACTATGGATAGATGTGATTTGGGATGGATTAGTTAAGCTTATAACTGCCTATGGACCCTGAGGAGAGTGGCATTTTGCAGAGCTCTAGCAGAGTTTACAACCCTGATGCCCAGCTCCATACCTAGCATATAGTAAGTACTTGAGCAATGGAGCAAGTCTTTATTGATCTTTCTACCCTCTTTGAATTGCTGGTTTTAAATTCTCCATGTTTTCTCTTATATGGGAAACCCAAATTAAAAATAGAGAGCAAAATAAAAGATGGATATTAGGAAGTAGGGAGAGAGATCTTTCTCCAGTGGGAAGAGGAGCAAGAGATGGAGGGAGGGGAGAGACAGGGAGGGGAAAAGGGGATGGAAAAAGGAATTAAGATGTGTTATGCACATGTACCAACTCCTGGCAAGGAACCAAACATTATGTACTACAAACATGTACTAATAAAAAAGAAATTCTCCATGCCAACTCTGAACAAGGAAAATCACAAAAAGCACTTTACAGAGGCCAGATGAGCCTTAGGAATGGGAAATAACTTGCTTAGTTGTAGTCCCATATGTTGCAGTAGACAAAGCTGAGATTTGAACTGGACCTGTTCTACTCAGAACTAAAGTGAACACGTATAAGAACTGTCACTGTAAGCCTCTACCTAGCTGGACTTGTTCAAGCTTGAACCAGGGATGTCGATCAGGGCATTCTTATTGTCTGTTCCCACTAACACCTATGCCAGGCATGACTAGTAGATCATAGCACTCTCCCTCACTGTGCTCCCTGCAGTCTCAGAAACAAATCTCCAGTTACCTTGAGCTATGTAACTTGGTGAAACTTTGTCATGTACATTTTTTAATACACTGATTTTTGGGGATTTATTCTTTTTGAAGTGTGTGTCTATGTTTCTTGATGTAAATGAATAACTGGATGGCCTAACGCAAGCCTCACGTGACAAGATTAGGAATACCAATTCCCCTCTCGCTTCAATTCTACGAAAACACCCTCAAAAGCTTCTGTTTTGTGATAAGGTAAAGGGGGCAGAAGAATAAGTAGCTAAAAGTTATTTCAACTAAATTACGTAACAGACACCTGTACTTCATGCTTTATACATATTACTTCCTTTAATCTTCTCAAGAATCCTCTAAATTCAACACAAGTCTTCCCATTGTACAAAAGCACAAAGGCCTAGAAAATGGAGATGGTGTGCCCAAGGTTACATGCCCATGTATAGGTGCTTGTCGTACCACACAGGTCTCAGTCTCAAAAGCCAAAGCTCTCGCTTTTGTAGCAAATGCCAAAATCTATAAAAGATTTCTTGTGTGCAGTTTGTTAACATCACATGACCTTGACCTCTCTCTTCTCTTCAGTGAATTCCTCACACTTAAATAGCATTACATGCTCTTCCAATGGCACTGCTCTCCAAATCTGAATATGACTTTAAACCCCTCTTTGATAACTTTTCAACAACCATGTACATAAGTGGAAAGCATCACTGGCTTTATGCAAATCCCTGAAACTAGATTTGGTCCTTAGAACAAGTTTAAAAAGAGATAAAGCTCCTTTTCTACAGCTTGGGGGGGTAGAAATCCATGAGAGGAAACCAGCATAATCTGGCCCAAATCATGGAGAAAATGAGGCATTTCTAACAGTCACCCAGACCATAAGAACCGGGTAAAAAGACTTATGCCTAAACCATAATAATCCTGTTAGCTCTCTGTATTTGCATAGCATTTTATAATTTGCTCTTTTGCAGACATTATTCCTTGGATCCTCACCACCAAACCATGAGGCTTTGTAGACAAGGAAGCAGACACTGGGATATTACCTGCACTACATAAGGTCATGTAGCCAAGAAAGAAGGGCATTCTCATTAACCCGACCTCCTCCAGATCGGAAATACGGCACTCACAAGCTCCTCTTGGCTTCCTTGCTTCGGTTCTTTCTTTCACTTTCTTTTCCCACCTTTCTACTCCCTCTGTCCTTCCTCCAGGAAGTGCATAGCTCATGAAACTAGGAGTGACTCCAGGACGCCTTTCCTCTCCATCTGTCGCTCTCTCCACGGCACTTGAACCTCCTTGGGCATTTGCTCCTTTCTCTTCCTCATCACGAGCGTCCTCTGCTTGCTCGTCATCTCTGTTTCTTCACTTTGCATCTTCCTTAGAGGTCACCCAACTCTGTTCAGTGATGGCAAACCTTTTAGAGCTTCCAATAACAAACAGTACACTGAGGCACACACGCCATAGGTTTGCCACCACTCCGTGCAACCTCGCTCATTGCAACTGGTTGTCTTCATCTCCTGACTCTCCTACTGCTGTGTGGCCATTCGCCATGAGCTCAGTGGCTCCCAGTATGATACAGATGGGGTGGGAGTGGAAGATGGTGTCCAGCTTGTGCCACATCTGTCCTTGATGCTCTTCGCTCTTGCTTCCTTTTGTTATAGAATGATGAGGGTTGTAGGAATATGGAAACAATATTTTTTTAACCAGTAAAATAAAAGGGAAGACAAAACCTGCAAGCCCGAGGTCCCAGCTAATCCCAGGGGCAACATCAGTATCCACAGTAGATGCTCAAAGGACAGTGTCAGGACTCTAGAATATACCTCAGTGGTGAGGAATTTATGGTATGTGTGCTGCAGCCGGCTGCATCATTGAAAGCTCTGAAGGGTTTGCCATCATGGATATAGTGCTTGGAGCAAGGTCTTTAGAGCCAGGCAGGAAAAGGACTGAATCTTGGCCACACCACTTCCTAGCAATGGAGACCTGAGGAAACCTTATCAACCGGATCAGCTTCAGTTTCCTCATCTATAACCTGGAGATCATCAGACTTGTCACTGGACTTGAGAATTCATCCACTCAACTGACAGTCATTAAGCATCAATTTTGTATGAAGCTAGTTCTAGGTGCTAATTTTACAGTGATGAACACAATAAAGCCCCCTACAGAGACAGAGAGAGACAGGGACAGAGACAGAGAGAGACAGAGGCAGAGAGACAGAGAGAGAGAGAGATATTCTATTTGTTAAACCAAAGGAAGCCATTAGTTTCACATTAAAATCACCTAGGGAACTTTTTAAACTCCTCTTGCCCTGGTCATACACCATACCAATTAAATTACAGAGTCTAGTGATGGTAACCAGGCATCAGAATTTGTTAAAGATCCCCAAGTGATTCTAATGTGCACAGTTTGGAACCTACGGCGTTAGTACAGAACACTCCCTAGACAGAATGCTGCCTCTGCCTCTTCAGTGCTATTCCAGCTAAAACATGTGTCCTTCATTCATTTTAACTGGAGGCTGGGCCATTCTAAGCAAATAAATATTTAAGTTAGCAACTAAAAAGATGATGTGATTAAAAGAAGAAACAATGTGCATTAATTTATTGATTTTGCTAAATATGTTTGGGTTGGTTTTTTTTTTTTGGTCCATGATATACCACAGACCCTCCACCCCAATGCCTGTGAGGCAATTCTGTGACAGTATCCCCCAAAAGTGTCATCATTCAGGCTCTGCTGATGAGCTTTTCCTCTAACACAGGCAAACCTTCAAAGTTTCTTGGAGTTAACGCCATTTGCAGACGAGCATCAGGAGCCCCTACCATAGACTGCTGTTCTCGGTACATACATCATTTCTGTTTAGGAAGTTCTTTAATCCCAATAGAGGATTTGAGTTTATGGTGTTGAGAATAAAAAGTGGACTCTGAGATTCCTAATTTAAAGAGTTGCCACCTTCTTTTTCTCAACATTAGAACTGGATCAGGTGTGACTTATTTCCTTCTAGTTCACAAAAGCTTCAGAGCTATTACTGAATCCTAAATCCACTGGAAACAAATATTTCATATACTCTTTCCTGCGATGAATGAGGCAGAAGATTAGGCATGTCCCACTGCTGAAGAAGTAGTATGATGTGTCAATCACACAGATCCAGGACACAAGCACAGAAAGGACCTATACCTGGCACCAGTCAGCAAGTGCTATCTTCAATTCTTTTGGCACAAAATCAATCAGGGTTTAATAGGACAGCCTAGATCTGACATCAAAATGAAGAATGGAAGGATACAAAAGATATTTGCCAAACTTATGGCCACTGTGAGTGTTCTCAGTGGGCTGTTCTCACTCTGAACCGATACTTCTCCCATCTTTAATTGGTGCTCTCTTACTCTACAGAGCATTCTTCTTGTCCTACCTTTAATAAATGTAGAACCTCACCATCTTTTCCATGTGTCTTGTCCAATTCTTTGTTCAGAACACCAAGAACCTACCACCATCAGATGGATCAAGAGTTCCCAGTAGAGAATACATCTTAGAAATTTCAGGTGGAAAAAGCCTGCACCATCCAGAACCTGATATCATATGGAGCCAGTCAGTGGTCTCCATGATTCTTAAACCATGTAGCCAGCTCAGGCTTTCGGTTTGGCTGCCCACTTGACCAAAAGTAGGCCTTCTCTGAACATACTGTTTGTTCTTGGAACTGCCAAGGGAAGAAAAAGACTTCTTTTGCAGTGTACACCAACCTGCAAAAGGATGGTGGTTTTATGTTGACTCTTCATCAGGTTGTTGATGGATTCAAAGAGCCGTCTCATGGATTCTTCAAACTCCATCTGTTCTTTGCCTTCATAAAGCCTGAAAGAAGACACATCTGGGTCATTTCTCAAGGCAACAGGCAGTACCTTTGAAAGCATATACCAGCTACAACCTTCATTTAAAATTTAAAAGAAAAAAAGGGGGGATGAGGCTTTCAGGGGAAAGAGGGTTGGTTGGTACTTGTTCCATGCATAAGCTACTTAAGGGAAATACTTCACATCCACCACAGGGAACAAACCCCATCCAATTGGTGAGATATAATAAATCCACTCTTCCTATCTTTTTTTTAAACCTTGAAGAATCTCAAAGGAAATAAATATTATCTGAGCTGAGGGAACATTAATAATTTCACCCTTCTGGTAAAATCAGAGGAGAGACTATGGTCACTGGATTTTCACAGTATCCTGAAAACATCAAAGAGAAATACAGTGGTACCTCAGTTCACAAACTTAATGCTCTCCATCATTTTGGTCACAGAATTCCCAGAATCATGGAAAGGATTAAGTTCGTGAACTGAGGCATCACTGTATCTCCAAGTACACTGCCCCTTCTGCTTGGCCATTGCTTGCTGTCATCTAAAGAGTGACAGCCTGTTTTATGTCATTTTATCCATTTTAGGACTGCACTTATTGCCTCATGCAAATGTGTGTTCCTCTGAGTATAAAGAGGCTACGTTATTGTAACGTATAATAATGCAAGTAGAGCAGGAATACATAATTTAGAAAGTGAGACTTCCCATTAATCCACATAAGGAGATAAGCTATTATTACACGTTACGTGTATCATTCCAAAGATGTTCGGTGCCTTTCCTCACACACATGTAATTGCCTGGAAACCATCTTTCATACAGAATCAGGCCCTGCATCTCATCAGCTTCTTCCGCCAGCCCTAGCAGTGTTGCTCAGCCCAAGGCTTCTCCAAACAAGCTTTTATCACCAGCTCTGAAATACCAGCACTATCCCCAGCCTACTCTGTGGTATCCAGGGTGAAACACACAGAAGAGCGCTGCTGTCTCTAATCCAGATAAAGAGGTTCTCTTCTGTCACAGCTCTACATGTCAAAAACTAGTTGGCGGCCTGCGCACTAGTAAAGGTGCTTTCCTTAGATAAAGCTCTGACACACTTAACGGGTTTGTTTGCTCCTTCAGCCACAGAACAGGCCCCTCACAAATCCTCACCCACCCTCTCGCCCTCCTCCTTTCCTACCCTCTCTGCCACTAACTGTCTCCCTTTTTATCATCTTCCCCACAAATCACTTTCTCTCTACAGATCTCTGTTTTTATCTCTCTTGATCTCCTTTTCCAGGCTTTCTCCCCTTCTCTTCCCATTTCTCTCCCTCTCTTCCCCTCCTCTTTTACTCACAAATCTTCTCTGAAGCCTTGCCCCTCAAAAAGCTGAAGGGAAAGCCACTCCTGGATGTTTCCAGGACCCAGCAATTGCTGCTGACCTTCCCACTGTCTGTTACAAGGTCGCAGTGCTAAGACTGGGAAGACAAGCCAAAAGCCCTGCAGTGGCCTTGTGCCTCAGGCTCTCGCATTCACTTCTCTGTACCTTGTTTCTTCCACCTCCCTCCTCACACCACTCCTTCCTGAACCTGCTTGCTCTGAGTTCACATATCTGCTTCACCTGTTAGAACAGTACAGACCTCACAGAGCATCACTGTGCCCCTGGTGCTGTTCAGATGCATATTAGATCCATTTTACAGACTGATAAGGCTTTCCTTCCTGCCCCAGGATACTATCTCAGTGAGCACCAGGGGCAAAATTCAAACATGGCCGTCAGCTCTGCAGCCCTCACTTTGTCCTGCAGTCTATGAGCTCTCCTAATTTCTACAAGCCTTGATTTCTCATCTGCACAATGTACGTCATCACAGAACTGTGTCAAGGGACTATGAGGTGACCAGTTTGCACACGGAGGGCTAGCACAATGCTTGGTCCTCAGTGAAGTTTAGTGGCTGTCTTGTTAATCGTATGGGTGGAAGTATTATCATTACTGTCATCTCTTCTACATAAATTAGGAAATAGAAAACTCTCAAGAGTTCCAAAGTTGTTTGAATTTCACCTGCTATAGTTGGTATGAGGCCTCCTGTTCCCTCCAAGGGGTCATATTTTGGAAGTTTGATTCCTCGTATGCCTACATGAGAAGGGGTGAGACCTTTAAGAGGTGGGGTCATTAGGTCACTCAGCATCCCCTTGGAGAAGGATTACTGTCATTCTCTTGGGACCTAGTTATAGTCCGGCTTCCTGCTATATGGTGTGCTGGTTCCCTTAACTGTGCTCCAGGCACGGTGCACCATGATGTCTTCACTGGAACCAAGCCAATACAAATGCTATGCCCTTTAAACTTACAGAACTGTTAGCCACATAAACCTCTTTATAAAACTGCTCAACCTGGGGCAGCTCACTGCAGCAAGAGAAAAGAGACTTATACACCATCAAAGAGGAAAACTTTGAGTCCCATCCTATACTTTATCCAACAAGGAAGACAGAATCTAAACTCAGCTTGGTGGTGGTGATTTCCACATGAGATGGGACTGTTTGTTTTTCTCTTCCTCTTGCCAGTAAGTAGTTCATCCTTCAAGCCTTTGACCTTGTAATCTCTTATTTTTTCTACTACCCATGGGTGCCTGAAAATGTTTAATAAACTACTTCACAATGGCTGTTACTGGTCTTCAGTACAGAGTCTGCCCACAGTCTCCCACCCATACTTACCACCCAGACTCTGAAGCCCATGTGTTTATCTACAGAGAGGCTCTTCCTGTAGGGTGTCCCCTTCGCATACACATGTGTGTGGTCGAGTGGTTCTGACCAGATCATCTTCCAGGGGACCACTGACCCCACTCACAAGCATGGTCTCTCTAACACTCTGCTGTTGAAAGACTTACTCACACTATCCCCACCCTCCATAACTAAATGGCCAGGGCAGTTCTCTTGACTTCTTTGGAATTTGCCATTTTCAACAAAGAAACATAACACAAAAAGTGGGCTTTGTTGGGAGCTATCTAAATGCTAGCACTACTGGGGGAATGTTCTTAAGTTCCTGCTGAAGATATCCCTGAGGCTGCTGTGGTTCCCAGTCACTCTGTATCTAATTAACTCTTTTGCATTTGGTAGCAGCACAAATACCCTTACTATAAATTCTCCTTTCTACTTGGACTAGCCCTGGTTGGTTTTGTTGTGGTGCCTCTCTAGTCAGAACTTGGCAAAACGGAACAATCTTCTTCCCACAGCTCCCTGTTGTGGGGTTTGAAGAGTTCTTGGGAAGTCCAGTAAGCACTTAGCCCATGCTCTCATTGGACAGAAGGAAGAGTGGGTCAGAGTGGTGAAGTGACCTAGCACTACAATTTTAATATTATTTGGAGATAAGAAGTAGAAGTAAAAGAAATCTTTAAAATATATATAAGAGCAAGTCAAGGCTTTCCACTCAATTGTAAACTTCATAGAAAACTGAATTTAGTTTCCATTAGCAAGAGGGATGTGCTTTGCTCTGTCGTGGACATTATCTATGGTAGATCTTGAGCCAGAACTCGCCATTCTTCTTCTATGCTCTGAGAGTCTAACAAGAGAGGGCAGATGACACCAGTCCCATGAAGCAAAGCCCAGGGGCTTACACTCCAGTAGGAATCAAATCTCTTTCTGTTTTTCGTGTTACAAACTAAGTACCTACAGGCCACACTCAAATGTGGGGATGGAAATATATTCTGCACCTATGCTAGACTGATAAAGCATAATTACATACTATATATACATATATAATGTATTAGCTATATAATGTTCCAGATATATGCATGTCCTTAATGCACATATATATAGCTAATACATTGTATATGTACATATAGTATGTAATACATGCAGTACATTATATATTGATATATGTTTGTACACAGCACATGGTATATACGTGGATACAGCACTAAGGACAGGGAATGGCTGGAAATGGGAAGAGAAGTCAGCAGACATGACTGCCACTGGGAAGAGAGGGAAGGAAAGCTGTATAGTGTAAATGGCTCTATAATGGAGCCATATTCTTCCACATACTGGCTGTGCGGCCTCAGATAAACTATTTTTCTGAAATTGGGTTCCCTCTGTTGATAACATGGAGATATAATGTTCACCCAAAGATTTATTTTGAGGTTAAGAACATGAGACGAGGTCTTTCAAATACTTAATATTTTAGCTAGCATTTAATAAGCATTAAGTAAGCACTGGCGATTCTTACTATTGTTGTTGATGGCTGATCATAAAAGTGCTCCTATTGGCAAATTCCCTAATCTGAGTGTTAGCAAAGGGGATATTTGAAGTAGCAAGAGGCCAAAAACATGGGTTTTAGATAATATGGGAGGAACAATCTGATGACAGTGGGATAATTAGGCATTGTGCAGCTTCCCCTGAGAACTCTGAAAAGCAGAATAATACCTCAGCTCTCTGTGCCTCTTTAAATGTGGCCTTGAAGTCAAAGGCACAGCAGACGTAGCTTCCATGTCCTTTTTTAGAGCTCGCTCTCTGTGATAGCTTCACAAGAGAAACATCTTTTCTGGCCTAGAATGCCTAGAATGATACTTCAGAAATGAGCTGATTGTGCCAGGAAAAAAATTATTGAAAGGCCCTAAGGCCCTGACCACAAGCAAAACGGGAACAACCTGCAAGGCACTTCGCTGGGGCATATGAGTCTGACCACAGCCGGTTCTCTGGCTCCCCGGGCTTGGATAAATATAGCGATGCTTAGCTTGCATGTGATTCATTAAGGAAGCACTGTGCACAGCTGAGCACTCACTAAATGCAAACGGTGCCCCATATGGTGGGACAGTGCATCATACCACCTCTTCCATCCAGGTATATCAAGCCTCAGCCCCAAACTGAAATGCTAACCTCAGGCCAGCAGCCCACAGGAGTGGAATCTAACCAAAGTGACCTTAGGCTGTGGAAAGCAAGGGGAAAACTGACCTTAGATCCAGAGGTAGGAGATGGCTTGGTGCCCTGCCCCTATTTTTTTTCCATACCTCACCCACTTCCTGCCCACTCCTCTAGGTCTCCAGACATACTCCTGACCACTCGTCTGCCTCTTTGAGGCAAAATAAAAATTTAGGTGAGAGTTCCTGTGTTCCAAATCCTGTGTGTCACTTATTAGGTGGGTGACCTTGGCTACATTGCTTCTTCTTCAAGCTTCAGTTTTTCTATTAGTGAAATAACACAAGCCCCATAAACATTTTCTAAAAAAAATCGAATATAGATGGAACACCACTTATCCAAAAGTGGGACTAGATTTAAGATCTGGGATACTTTTTGGAATTTAGAATGCTTGCCATATACAGTACATAAGAGATCTTAGGGATCAGCTCAAGTCTAAAAAGGAAATTCACCTATGGTATATAGGTACCTTATACATGTAGGCTGAGGATAATTTTATACAAGATTGAAATTCCTTTACATAAACCAAACTTTCACTGTGTGGAATTTTCCAATCATTGAGCTGTGTTGGTTCTCAAAAAGTTTTGGATTTTGGAGTATTTCAGATTTCAGAGTTTTGGATTAGAGATATTCCACCATAATTCACATAAAGCAACTGGCAGCATATCTAGTGCATACAGTCACCGATCAATAAATATCAGCTATTATTAAATCCTCTTCATTTTCTCTTCTGGATTCATCCTGTCTTATTTCCTGAGTATGATGGAGAAAGAGATCAGCATCTCCATAAAGACTACCATTTACTGAGCACCTGCTATGTGCCAGGCACTGCCCTGGAGACAGCACAAGGAAAGGAACAAATGAGGCAGGGACACAGGCCACTTGCTTATCACCATACTTTTGGGAATATGAGTAATATAAGCATGATATCATTACTAAGCTCTTCCTAAGGCTCAAGCACTGTGCTAAGTGCTTCCCGTGCACTGGCTCTTCTGATAGGGATGAGGAAGAAAGGCATGAACAAGGGCATGTCACAGCTATGAAGAAGGGAACTTAACCCAGAGTGTAGGAAGGGGCTCAAGCTAGAGATCCATCACACATGCAAGGCAAGCCACGAAAACCAGTTGTTGCAGCTTGGACAATGGGAGGTGCTCAGGTGAGTCATACATAGTTGCTTGGCAGAGGGGATGAGATTGACATCAACCTCCTGAGAGTATAAATAGACACACTAGGGTGGTGGAGTAGTTCCGCTCCTCCCAGCCAGGGAGAGGACTCCACCTGACCTCAGCTTTCTGTCTTTTTTATTTCTCCATCCTCTCACCCATCCTTCCCCCCAGGGAACTTTGAGAGCTATGCAGGACAAAGCACCAGAGACAGTCAGAACTATGACTGACATCAACCACAGCACTGTCACCTATTTGGTGGCACCTTTGTCTTCAGTGTCCACCCCTTGCATGCTACTATCCTCTGATAGCCTACACTCCCATCTCCTACCTCCTCAGCAGCCCCAGCCTAGCACCCCTCTGTCTCCCTCATCCCATTGCATCTTTACCTAAATTTGTTCTTGGTGAGACACATACCTGACTGGTTTCACAAGAGCCTGAGAGCAAAACAAAATTAACTCAAAGCCTTTTGAAATGAAAAATCCATTTTAAATGATCTATGATCTTATATAGAACTGAACAAAGCTATTCAAACAATGACGTCACCACACCATTTTGTTACTTTGCTTGCAAGTCAAGATACTTTTATGCCCCCAGATATGAGGCTGGGCACTTAAGAATATCACATAAAGGGGCCACCTACTTACTGAATTGGATTAGATGATGCATACACACTACACATATCATTAACTCAGTGTCATAGCAGCTGAGCTATTCCTACTGTAGCACTTTACACTCTGTGTGTGTGTGTATGTGTGAGAGTGAGGGCCTCACTGTGTAGTTCAGCCTTCCCTCAAACTCATGGCAAACCACCTGTATCAGCCTCCAAGTGCTGGGATTATAGGTGTGCACCACCACACCCAGCTAACACTTCATTTTTTCTTCCTTTTTTTTTGGTACTGGGAATCAAACTCAGGACCTTGTGCCTGCCAGGCAGGCACTATTCATTGAGCTATATCCCTGGCCTGTAATGCTTCATTCTTAATCATTTTTATTATTATTTGTCTACTATATTATTTGTCTACTTCTCTATTAAAGCAGAAGCTCTATGCAGACAGAGATCAAGGCAGTTTTTGTCATAACATCTCCTTGTCTAGCAATAGGTCTGAGACATCAAAGGTTAATTGTAAACAAATGCACTAACAAATGACAAATCGTGGAATAAATCGATCTCATGACCCTTACTGTGGCTCCATAGAAATGTCTTAGGAATCCAGAACTCATTGCAGGTAGCACATTTTAAGGGCTCCTATATAAGATTTTAAAGATGATACTAACATCATGGTTGTTTTTTAGTGCTAACTACTATTAGGATATGTTACTTTTTAATTTTTTACTTTAAAGATAATAAAAAATAATAAAACAATTTTTAATTTTTTACTTTAAAGATAATAAAAAATAATAAAACAATGTAACATCATCTTTGACTATGCAGTGTTTGTTGCTATTACTACCTTACTGTTAAGAAAACTACAACCTTCAAACACTGCTATTTATTAAGCACCAAGTACAATGCTGTGTGCTTTGTAAGTATCTGTTCCTTTGATCCATGTAGCAATCACATGATAACGGTATTACCATTAAATACGTAAGGAAATGGAGGGTCAGCTAGGTTGCATAATTTGTTCAAGGTCACTCAACTAATCATTGGCTGAGCCAGAATTTTAGCCCCTAAGTGTCTCTGGCTCCAAATTTCACCCCTTCACCACTAGGTAATATCGCCAACAGAGAACAGAGGCAAACAATAGCCAAGCCATGAGCTGAAGCAAGTCGGTGAGCAGGGAGCATCTTCTGCATAGGGGACGACAGAATGGGACCCCTGAAGGAAGGCTGTAGGGCTGGCTCTCAGCTTCCTCTAGTCAAGGTAAACCCAAGGCGGCTTGGCTGATATTCCCATGTCTAAGTCAATTATCTCTTTTATTAGAATAAGTGTGAGTTAGTAACTTTCCAAAAAGAACTACTGAGCCATCTCTGGTCTCAAAAGAGAGATTACTCTGGGAAAATCACAGTTCTTTCAGCCTAGAACCAAGAAGTCAAGTGTGCTTTTTCTTTCCTTCTCTCTCCTTCCCCTCCTATCTCTCTCTGCCTCTCTCTATCTAGGACTAAGAATAATAGCATCAAAACCAGTGCAATAGGGCTGGAAAAGGCCCACAAAAGTGAAGGTCCCCTTCCTGACTCTGCCCTTGCTGTACAGTTGCTGGCACAGTCCTTAACTTTTCCCTACTTCCAAGGGTTATGAACTTGAAATAAATGAGAAATTGCAGATTAAGATATGAAATTTTGCTGCAGTGCAGCTGGAGTTAGCAGTCTCGCTCAACAGTGACCAGAGAAAATTCTCTTCGGAATGCTCACAAAGTTGAAATGTAAGGAGTTATTCTGCCAGAAGCAAAAGAGTAAAGCTCTATCAAAAAGGGAATGTGTGTGCAAGCTAGAATGATTATAAAGTGTGGCCAGTGTGAACTGTCAAAGCATCCTGGTGGCTGGAGACCTGCATGAGGGCAACATTTCACATAATAGCACCAGCAGCCAACAGGTAGGGCTCAGACCAAATTCCAGTGCCAATTCTTCCCAAACAACAAAAGTATTCATGTTTAAGCTGTTCTTTTTCCAGGGTTTGACATTTAAGGAAGAGTCAACCCTTAGAGCAAACTGCAAAGAACTTTCACTGGACAGTCTTTGTCCTAGAGACGACACCAGGGAAGAAGGATGTGTGGGTGAGAGCGAAGAAGACAAACTCATCATGAGGGGGGATCCTGCTTTGAAAAATGTTAAGAGAGAATCAATAAAAGTTAATGCAATTGCTGACGAAAACCTGCCTCAGGTAGAAGCATAAACAGCCTGAATTGGGAAAAAAAAAATAGAAGTAAACAGTATGGAAGAACTGAAAGAAAAAAATCCACCTAAAACATTCACTTTACTTTTAAATTATGGCAACCCTCTGTAATAAATTAATAGTAAGTAGGTAATAAGATGCAGGCAGAAGCGTTGGAAAGAACTCTCAGTTATGAATAGAGTGTGATGTGTGCCCCTCACCATCCTTCATTCCTCTGAGAGGAGCCGCAGACTTGATGTCATTTGGCAAGAATAACTGAGTTGCATAATTCTGCACTTAAGTAAATTTCTCCATTAGCATGAAAAATGCTATTCAGAGCTTTCCTTCTCTGATATAATTAGAAATTGAATGTTTCCAAAACAATGTTCCTAAGGATAGAAACACACACACACACACACACACACACACACACACTCTGCCATGGTTCAAGACATTTAGAGGAAAATATAGATGGCAGCATTGGAAAGAGAAGCAAATATTCCTCAGGCTCCTGCCAGCTCTTTCTTTATGGACAAGCTGGTCTAAAAGTTGAAGTGTCAAGAAATGAGGCTTTGACTCCATCTATTTTGTCCTCGAGTTTTTAATAATCTAGGAAGTTTCCATGATCTCTTCAGTGATAACAGCAAAAACCTGCAAAATGGTTCTATAGGCGGTACAAATAGTAAGATCTGAATGTCTACGCATTACACTGATAGTCTACTTACTTCCTGGAAAAGGGACTGTTGTGACCATGGTGGCATTATACGCTTTTGTATTTTATTCTGATTTTTAAACAAGTGAACATTATAGCTAATATTCACAGGAGAGAGCGGTTCCTTCCGTGTGGTGATGGCGCCTTGCCGCCAGCCCCCTTCTATGGCAATGCTCTCCCTCAAAGCCCCTCTGGAATTCCCTCACTCTCACTCCAACAGCCAGCGCTGCAGGGGTTCTAACACAAGGTCATACCCCTGGAGGGGGTTTCCTCTCCCTCTGCAGAACAGAGACGGATTTCACCTGCTTCCTGGTTGTAGGCGTGGACTGCAGCTAGAGAGACAATTGCCTAAGAAATGTCAAGCTATTATTACTTTAAACTGTGGTCATGCCAAGACTATTCGAACTTTGTCCTTTGAGTCCAGGCTTCTTGAGAAGGATAATTAACCCCAGGCTTTCTGCTCTGTTCCACTGGGAGCCCTGACATTTTTGGTGTTTGCAGTTAGATAGAATTTTTAACATTTTCCTTACTAATAGGCCAGTTTTAAAAACACCTGCCTAATAAAACTCAGTTTTGAAACTTAGGAACACCGGAGGAAGCACTGAGTTCAAACACTGATGTTTGTATCATTTGAGTGAGCAGGAGGGGTCGAGGGTTGCTCTCTTCCCGGGGCCGGAAGAGAACAAAGAACGCAATAGCAAGAGCTGTGATCTTGAGTCTGTATCAGCGCTACACCAACACAGGTATGAGGCTGGGACTTTTGGAGTCATTCAACCTTAGTTCCTTCATCTCTAATTGAATGACTTTATCATAGCGATAAAGCTCTGGAATTCATTTTTGTTTTGTCTCCTTGGGATTGTGGGGGCAGTGCTGAGGATTGAACCTAGGCCATTGTAAATGCAGTGTCTCCTTTTCTACTAAGCTATACCTATAGCCCCAAACCTCCAAGATTCTTAACTGGCTTCTATTTTCAAAGAGTCAGGATGAGAGATGCTGCTCTTTCAAGACCAAGACTGCTCATCCTCCAGTTCCCAAGCATAGCATAAGGACCAAAGGATATCTAATTCAAGGCACAGGGGTAAGAAGTAGCTGATTTAGGGGGAGGCGATGGGGATTCTAGGGATTGAATCCAGTGCTACATCCTCAGCCCCTTTTCTTTCTTTTTCCCTTTTTATTTTTTCTTGTTTATTTTTTAGGGTTTTTTTTTTTTTTTTTTTTTTTAGACAGGGATTCACTGAGTTACTCAGGTTGAGGTAAAACTTTCAATTCTCCTGCCTCAACTTTCCAAAGACCTGGGATTACAGGTGTGTGCCACCACATGGAGCTGCAGGGAATCTTGAAAAATGTAAGTAGCACCTACTTTTCAAGACCCCATCATGCAACCTCTCAGAGCCATTTTCTCTCTCCCTGCAGCAATCCCACCATCAGCCAAGGTTCCATCATGTCTCCCCTATAAGGATTCTGAACTGATCTCCATATCTTCATGGTTGCACTTCTTGGTCCACTTTCTACACAACAGCCACAGAGATCTTTTCAAAATCTCAGATGCAAATATAGCATTTTCCTATTTGAAATCCTGTCATAGTTCTTCATTTCCTTGAGGACAATGCCTGCCCATGATGGCCCAACATTCAAAACTCTTTAAGAGCTCCAACTTCCCACTCTTCTACGTGGTGAGATTTAGGTGATCTCTAGATCCTCTGTCCTGTGCCCACTGAATTCCAACCACCCTGGCCTTTCCACAGTCCATAGGGTCATGTTTTCTCCTATCTCAGGGAATTCCTCTGTTAGTAATCAGGTTTCACCTATGACACCCTCTTCCTTTCACCTACCAACACCTACTCAGCACAGCTTAAATGCCCCTTCCTCACCACAGCCTGTCTGTGCCTGTGGGAAGACCTGATCATATTACATGTTTCCAGAGCATCTCGTAGACCTCTGGTTTTACACGCACCTACACAATTATCTACTTAATGACTCTTCCCAACCAGACTTAAAATGTCTGGGAAGATGAGGTCTGAGATTGTCCAACTCACTGTTGCATTTCCAGCACCTGGTATAGTGACCTACTCATAGACGTGTTGAACGAACACTTGACTGTTGAAGTCAAACCACACCTCTACCACTAAGCAAATATCCCAACTGCTTTTGACACATAAACTTGCATTATCATCTAGGGGGTTTAAAAAGAAGAGCCACGTCTTATGGATGAATATGCACAGAATGTGTGTGTGATATGTTATCGCTGAACATAAGGAAGAATAAATACTAACTTGAAAGGCTTATAGAAGCATAAGCTCTAGGAGTATAGTGGTTCTAAAAATGTTGAGAAACACCCACATAGTAAAAAACTGTGTACTTTCTTTAGATTTCCAGGCCCTGAGATGACCCATGAACCAGCTATAAGGCACACCTTCTGCTTGCCCAACAGATGCCTCCCAAAAGGGGAAGGGAAGTGGCAAAAGGCCAGGCTTACAATGCTGATCAGGAGAGGCACGCAGCAAACAAAGGCCGTGGCTGAAGCGAGGGCAGGGTCCTCAACGTACTCCTGCGTTGGCCTCCTAGGCTTAGGAGGGGCCACATTCTGAGCCTTAACTGCAGTGGAGGTTGCACTAGGTTTCATGTTAAATCATATCAGAGGAGGAAATGCTGATTTAAAAAAAAGAGATGCCCTGACCCAAATGGGCAAGCTTTAAATCAAGATCTGCACGTTCGTTATCAGAACTCGCTGCCCCAGCTGTGCACACCTGGCCTAAAACTAAATGAGGGCAGCAGTCAAGTCACCTCCAGAAGCAAGCCGTGAGGAACAAGGGAGAGGAAAAGCAAAAAATAGCAGACTAAACTCTGGGAGAATGGCTGCATTTACTCCCCTCAAGCAGGTGTGCTTAGGGTTTCCAGGAGGTAATTTATTCCAGTCACAAACATCTCCTGAGCACCTATTATCCACCAATCCCTGCGTTATCAGGGAATCTCTAAAGAGATGTAAAAATTGATACCCAAACACTAAAACAGCAGCTGGGACACATACAACAAGGACACATTGTGTGGACAATGAAAACATAACAGGGAGACCTGATCTAACTGGAATATACAGGTGAGTAAGAGGAAATGAGATGAAATTGGGAGGGCGGCGCATGCCAGGTCACAAGGACAGGAGGCACAGAGGCCCTGCAGCAGGAGGGCGAGCAGTGAATCAGAGGGATTGTGTGAAGGCCTTGCGATCCAGGGGGAAGAAACCTTGGAGATTGGCTGAATGGAGACCGGAGCGGCTCCAGGGCCCAGGCCAGCAGCCTCTTCCAGGCCATCTGATGGCCCTTCCTCAAAGAAAAGTGATGAGGAGAAGTTAAGAGAATTTCAAGGAAAGCACCAGAATTCTTGCTTTTTCTGAAGTTTTGTGTTCTGCAGATTGAGTTTCCCCTGGTCAAGGACTATCGGAAAATATTCACATCTTTCTTGACTCAGAGAGAGAAAGAGAGAATATTCACATAATTTTTATTGAAGTATGGTGTCATTGTCCTCTTTTACTATCAGTGTTGCTAATCTCTTACTGTAACTAATTCATAAGTTAAACTTTATTATAGGTATGTGTGTGTATATTCAGGCATCCACTGGGGGTCTTGGAACATGAATGGTCGGACACTGCTGCTCCCTGATCTGGGTTGAACTGTGGAAAGATCCCACTGACTGCAGGACAGAATAAATGTTGAAGATCTCCGCTTCTTATAGTGTGGTATAGAAAATAACCTGGAAACGATGACAAGAGGTGGATTCAAAAATAAACCACCAAACTACCAAGAAAATAAGTAATCCACCCAGAAAAAAACACAAGGCAAAGTCAGATTTCGGGTATTTCAGAGCAATAAAGCTAACTTCCTTGTGAAGGCAGCTGCCAAACCCGAGGGCCCTGAGACTTATGTCTTCATGGCTGCTGAGGAGTAAAACAAGGAGATACCGCTAGATCCTCGGGCCTGCTTATTGGGGGCCCTTGTGTAAAACTTTTATTTTTTACAGCGTCTTTATTTTATTTTGCATCTTTTTCTCTTCCTTGTAGTATCAGGGATCTAACCTAGGCTTCCTGCATGCTGGGCAAGCACTCTGCCGCTGAGCTACATCTCTAGCCCTGTTATATCCTCTTCACAAAACAAGAAGAGAAATAAACCTGTTTCACAAAGTTAGCAGTAAGAAAGCTATCCAGTCTTTGGTGCTGGTTAGCAAAGAAAAACATGTCTCCATTGAGAACACCTAACCATATGCTAATCTCCTGTGCTTTGTTTCATTTTCTGCTTTTGCAATTTTGTGTTCCTAGTTTGCATCCACAAATAGAAAATTCACCTTAGAGGGGTCTCTGGTTGGCACTGCCTTCAGGTGGATGATAGGAGGAAACTGATCTTCCTTGGAAGAAAATAAAACAACATGCACATATCAACTGATAAAGAAAAATTAAATTTAAGAAATATAGGCTGGGCTGTTAAATATAGTACTTACAATTTTATCCAGACCAATTAACCAAGAGATAAAAGATACGAATAAGAAAAGAAGTAGTCAAATTATTCCTATCAGCAGATATGATCCTCAGAAGACACTAAAAACTCCACCAGAAGACTTTTAAATCTGACAAACAAATTCAGCAAAGTGGTAAAATATAAAATCAGGGAAATTCTACTCATGCTAGTTTCAAAAAATAAAACCTCTTAGAACAAACCTAATCAAGGATATATAAGATCTCTACAGTGAAAATTACAGAATAGTAAAGAAATTGAAGAGACACTAGAAGATAGTAAGATCTCCCATGATCACAAGTTGGCAGAATCAACATTGTTAAAATATTACCAAACGCAATCTTTAGATTCAATGTAGTCTCCATCAAAATACCAATGATATTCTTCAAAACTAGAAAAAATGCTAAAATTCATATTGAAAAGACCCAGGACAGCCAAAGCAACCCTGAACAATTACAGCCATGCTGGAGGTGTGACAACACTCAATTTCAAAATACAACAAAGACCCACAGAAACAAGGCAGCAGGAGACTGGCATAAAAATAGACACACAGACCAGTGACACAGAATACAGGAAACCCATATAATTGCTGCCAACTAATTCTTGGTAAAGCTGTGAAGACACATTTTGGAGAAAAGGCAGTATCTTTAATAAAAGGTAGTGGGAAAACTACATATCTACATGTAAAAGATTGAAACTAGGTACCTATTTCTCATCCTGTACAAAACTCATATCAAAATGGACCAAAGGCCTAAATATAAAACCTTAAACTTTGAAACTGCTAGAAGTGACTTACTGCACAGCAGAGCAAAGGATTAGCACAGTGAAGAACAGCCCACAGAATGGGAGAAAATCTTTGCCAGTTACTTTTCTGAGACGATTCATATCCCCTGAAATATAAAGAACTCAAAAAGTTTAACACCAGTAACTGAATATTGCAACAATAAATGGGCAAATGAATGGAACAGATACTTCTCAAAAGTACAAGTGCTAATGGCCAATAAATATATGAGAAAATGTTCAACATCTTTAGCCATCAGGGAAATGCAAATCAAAGCTACTTTGAGGTTCCATCTCACCGCAGTCAGAATGGCTACCATGAACAATACAAAAAAGAGCAAATGCCAGTGAGGATGTAAGAAAAAAAGGAATCT
The DNA here is from genome assembly GCA_004027595.1 of Dinomys branickii. Taxonomy (NCBI): domain Eukaryota; kingdom Metazoa; phylum Chordata; class Mammalia; order Rodentia; family Dinomyidae; genus Dinomys; species Dinomys branickii. Next base: position 20,175 of record PVLD010024257.1, read on the forward strand.
TTGTACACTGTTGGTGGGAACATAAATTAGCTCAATCACTAGGACAGTCAGTGCGGGGGTTCCTCAGAAAGCTAAAGATAGAGCTACCATTCGATGGTGTCAATCGAAATAATCCAGTCTTGGAAAGACAAATGTCATAGGTTTTTTTCTTACATGTAGATGACATGAAAAGTAAAAGGAAAATTATTAGAGAAAAGGAAGGAAAAGGAATGTAATGGAGGTGGAAAGGATCAAAGCATCTTACATGCACACACAAAGCTCCGAACATGAAACCCATTAAGAAAAAAACGAAGGAAAGAAGGAGAGATGGCTCAGTTGTACAGCAAGTGCCGAGCATGCATCTAGCCTGGATTTACTTTCCAGCACCCCAAATAATAACAATGATGACGGGCAGTGTTTTTAAAAAAAAAATCACAAGTTTTAAAAAGCACAGCTACCAAAACAGAGTCAGTACTCACAAATACTCTCCACTGGACTTGTACAGCAAAGTCTATAAAGTCAATAGATTTAAAACGTTCCAAAACACAAAAGCGAAGCTTGAAAATATGACTAAGAAACAAAAAAGTTATTAGAAAATGACAAATTAGATTTGAAAAAGAAAGAAATGAATTTCTGAACAGTAATAAAATATAATCATTGAAATAGAAAGTTCAATGTCTTAATATGAGAGATGGCAGAACAGGGAAACAGGTAGGCTGGAAAACAGGTTCAAAGAAATTGGCCAGAATGAAGGCCCCCAACTATAGAGTTTATGAGACCTACAGAATATAATGAGATCTAATATATGTTGACTGACATTTCAGAGATACAATAGAATATATGGAAAAGATGGAAATACTTTTTTTTTTAAAGCTAAGAATGAGAATTATTTGGGAATGAGTATTAAGCACCCAAAACTCCAGATCTACGAAAACTAATTTTTAAGAGTAAAAATAAAATCATCCTTAATGCATCATGGTGAAAATGCAGAGGATCAAAGACAAAGAGATGAAGTTAAGAGATGCCAGAGAGCAAAAGCAGAACGTTTATAGAGAAACACAAGTAAGCCCGACAGTCAGCCTCCACAGGAGACCATGGTTGTGAACAAACAATAAAACAGAACTACGTATCTCTATCTCGGAAAATTTCCAAGTCTTACTATAAAATTGGAGTGACTAAAAGTTTTTATCAACAGAATTTACCAAATTTAATTCTAAAATATTTACTTCAGGAAAAAAGAAACATAAAAGTTCTAGGAGTAATGAACTTATAATTGTTTAAATGTGGCTAAACATATATATAGCATAAAATGTACTATCTCAATTTTTTTCGTTTTTGGTACCAGGAATCACACTCAGGATCTTGCACTGGAACTTGCTCTTGCAAGGCAGGCGCTGTGCTGTGTGCTGGCCCCTTTCTTAATCATTTTTAGGTATACAAAACAATATTGTTGATGAGCTATTATTATTGAAAACACATAAACAAATACTGAGTGTTTAAAACAACTCTAATGCCAGTTGTGGTGGCACATGCCTGCAATCCCAGCACTCAGAGGCTGAGCAAGAAAGAAATGTGAGTTTCGGGCCAGCTTGACTGCATGGCAAGACCCTTTCTCAAAACAAAAAATGAACACCAATCATGTCTAATTTGTGAAGTTATTTATAAAAAGTGAAATTAAAATACTTCATAATAATAACATAATATTTAACAGGGAAGTAACAGGCTTCTTTTTAGTATTCAGGGGGAATGGGAAAAGATTAACTCTAAACTTCACTAAGCTAAATACATATGATAACATACCTAGGTAGCCACTGATAGAACTGAATTTAAAGTGTAACTTTTAAGCTAGTAAAGGGAACACTTGGAGAAAATTGAAAAAAATTCAAAAGAAGAAAAAAATATAGAAAAATAAGTGAGGATGAATAGCTAAAATGGTAGAAATAAATTCAAAACGTTAATCACCACAGCGAAATCTATTATCCCCTCATAATGAACATTACCACCAAACCACTAAAAGAACTTTCCTAAACTGAAAAGAAGCTGTAATAAAACAAAAACAAACACTAGTGCACAATATGTATTACCACTTTATTTAGCACTAACCTGGAATTGTAGCTAGTGCGGTAAGGAAGAAAGAGAGTGAGGGTTAGGAAGAAATGAACAAACTTTTATTTTTAGAGATAGTTTAGTTATCTATTTAGAAATCCAAAAACCTCTGTAGAGAACAGGGTCACACACTGGAGAAGGCAAACACAGCAGTTCAGGTGTGAGAGGCAGAGACAGCATAGGAAGTACAGTAGCTGAGGGAAGATATGAATGAATTACAAGGTTATTTTAGAGAGGAAAAGGTCGAGACCTAACTGTGGCTCATATTAGAAAATAAGGTGTCAAGAACGAGTTCTTTTCCACATCATGCTACATATGTTGGATGTGGGTCTATGAGAGGGAAGGGCCAAGAGTTCAATTCTTGATATGCTCTGCATTTCTGTTGAGGTGATAATGAGGGGGAGATTAAGTAAACAATTGGATACAGGGCTCTGGAACTTGGAAAGGAAGCCAGGCCGGCTTTCTGTGTTCTCTGCAGTGGTTTGAATTTGCTCACACTGGCAGTGGAAATTGAGGGACACTAGGGGAAGGCCCAGCTGATTTAGGACCTCCAGAGAGGGCAGGAGAGTGGTCAGAAGAGTAGGAAGACCACTGCATTAGGAAAACCAGAGGGAGAAAGTGCTTCTAGGAGGAAAGGCAGGTCAGCGATATACAATGCAGTGGCTCCTACAATTTAGGATATTCTTAACTGCTGGCATGAAGAGTCATCTATGGCTTAGTCACAAAATACGCTCACTTATGGGAAACCTCTTCATTTGTATTGCCCTTATGATACCCAGACATGGAGGCTTGCCCACCTCCAAGAATTCCCATCTAATAGAAAGTCAGAAAAGAAAAAAAATACCATCTCGCTGAGAAAATTGTACTTTAGAAGAACTTTTTTTGTAAGAAAGAGTATATCTGCATACAGCCATTGCTCAGCACACATGCTATGGTTTGTGTCTGGATGTCCCCCTAAAGCCTTGTGCAGTCACGGGGCGGGCTTTTGGAGATTATGACTGATTCACAGTCCAATGTTGGAATTATGCATGTAAGTGCTACACCTGCCCTGGGGCGGCTAGTTTGCGTACAATATAAGGGAGGGAAAGAGGCTGCTTGCTCTGCTCCTCCTCCTTTGCTCTTGCTGCTTTTGCTATCTTAGGCGGCCATGAACGGTTCCCCTCTGCCATGTGCCACCCTGCCTTGGAGCCAGCCGAGTATGGACTGAAACCTCCACAGACCGTGAGCTAAATAAATCTTTTCCTCCTTAATTTTGGGCACTGGGTATTTTGTCTCAGCAACAAGAGAAAAGTAACCAAGACAACACACTAATGATCACATCAAATGACTGACAGCATCTGCTAACTTGAGTAATGTGGGTCTTTATATCTATACATTAACAGATAATTGAGAAGGGACCATGAAATCTATTTTAAAAAATAACCTTTTCCAAATTGCCATCAAAAATTTATCCAGCTGAAATATAAATGGCTTTAGAAAACAGTAACTGTTACTGTGAAACAATGCTTAACAGAATTGAGAACTGGCAAGAAGTATAGGGATTTCTCAATGAGTCACTTAATCAAAGGAGGAGCGTTCATGTTGTGTGTATCTTACACAAGGTAACTTACGAAGCTTGCCAGGGTTTTGAAACAAAGGTGGCACATGACACAAACCTCTCTCGCCATCCGAGTATTCTAGTGTGCAACCTGACTTGCAAGCATTTTCAGCTAAACACCTTCTAAGGACTTTGCAATACACTGAGAATAATCCCTGTATGTTAGCTTTCCTTCTCTGGGGCAGAACACCGGAAATACACAATTTTAAAAGGAGAGGCTTATTTTGGGTCTTGCTTTCAGCCCACAACTTGCTGGTTCCCAGGTAAAAAGGGGGCGTGGTGGAGGGAAGCCACTCAGGCCTTGGCATCCAGGAAGCAGAAAGCAGACAAAGAGTCCCAGAGGAAGAAGCCAGAGACTAGATATAGTCCCCGAAGTCCTGCCCTCAAGACCCTCTTCTTCCACCCTCCGCCTCAGAGCTGAATGGTTAACGCACTGATAAACTCAGTCCCCTCACAGTGGGTCCACTCATTAATGAGATGGGCACCTCCACAAACCACCTCTCTGGGAATCTCTTAATCCTGTCAAACTGGCAGTCAAGATCAACTGGCATGTCCTGCACAAAAAATTCAGCATAGCTCTCCTAATTCATCTTTGTATTCTTCTCTAGCCACACCAGTCTAATTTTCTAGAGAACATCATGCCCATCCACAGGCTGGGGATATAGCGCAATGTGCCTGCCTGGCGAGCACAAGGTCCTGAGTTTGATTCCTGGTAAAAAAAAAAAAAAAAAAAGAATGAAACAAACTCATTCTTATTTCTTTCTCGTAGTTTTCCCCCAAGAGTCCTCCTTCACCCCTTCTGTGGCTGGCTCACTTGTCAGTTTAAAAAGCACTGAAAAGTAATCCTGACTTCAAACAAGGAAACTGAGGCACACAAGTCACCTTATTTGTCCGAGGTCACACAGACACTGTGAGTCACACCCAGGCTCTCAAGAAGAAATTCTTCTTCTAACCATCAGGCTCCTCTGCAGCCCTCAGGTTAGATCCCACAGTGTCCACATCTGCAGACTCAACCAACTGCAAATAGAAAATACTACGAAGAAGGAAATTGGATGTGAACCACTGTGTGCAGACTTTTTTCTTGTCGTTATCCTCTGCTATGGCTTAGGTCTGAGTTGACCGCCAAAGTCTCCTGTGGTTTGGAAAGTGACTGGATGATGGGGTGCTGTGGCATTGATGTGGAGGGACAGATGCACTGAGGAATTCGTGACTGACTGTTCTGTTAGGAGGCTGGGCCCTGATCGGAAGAAGCAGACTGCTGGGTGCGAGACCTGGAAGGGCGTTTATCCCTCCCTGGCTCCTCCTTTTCTTCTCTGCTTTGTGGTCACCATGATGCGAACAGCTTTTCTCTACCTGGCTCTCTGCCGTGCCATTTCCGCCTCGGAGATAGTGGGCCATGGACTAGAAAATCCATGAGCCAAAATAAACCTCTCTGCCTTTAGGTGGTGAGAGTCAGGTATGTGGCCCTAGTGATGAGAAAGTACCTAGGACATCTCCTAAACAGTACAGTGTACCAACTACCTGCATAGCATTTACATTGTATTAGGTATTAAAAATAATCTGGAGGTGACTTAAAGCATAGAGAACAATGTAAATAGAGTCTTTGCAAAATTACACCATTTTATATGAGACCCAAGCATCTGCAGATCTTGGCATTGATGAGGCAGGGTCCTGGAGCTAGTCCTTTTTGAGGACAACTGTACTTGCTTAGTTCCCTCACTGGTATTTATCATAGTTTGCAACAATTTTCTTTTTCTTTTCTTTATGTCTTTATTTGTTTGTCTGTCTCTCCCAGAGTGAGGCACAAACTACATTTCTCTTGTACACCATAGCTGCCTGGGCGGAACTTGGCCAAATAGTAAATTAAAAAATGATTATCGGGCTGGGGATATAGCTCAGTGGAATAAGTGCTTGCCTGGCAAGCACAAGGTACTGAGTTCGATCCCTAGTACCGCAAAAAAAAAAAAAA
>PVLD010024258.1:0-25801 GCA_004027595.1 Dinomys branickii
ACAGATATTGGTTAGATACTCCCTACCTAGTGACCTGGGTGAGGTGTGTAAGACTGCTCCCCCACCCTCCCAGGGTTCCCTGCAGGTATAGGGATGGATCTCCTCCCCCACTCGGTGATCTGGTCGCGAGCGCCAATATCTCACCAGTTATTGGAGTCCCTGCAGGCATGAAGGTTCCAAGGTGCCAGTCTATCCTTTGAGGCTTTCTGCGCAGCCCGCCCGATGTGCACGAAACGTGAGACCGCTGGGCGTTGCCACCGCCAGAGAGCCGATCTCTGTCGGGAGTCGCCGGAGAGCTGCGCCGGTTCGGGGGGCGGGAGGGATCGAGCTGTCTGTATTCTCGGGGCGCTAGGACCCAGCAAATCTTTCTCTCCGCTCCCGGCAGCGTTTGGGGCCCTCCGCGCGGCCCGCCCGACACGCGCGAAACGTGGGATTGCCGGGCGTCACCGCCGCTAACAAGCCGATCTCTGTCGGGAGTCGCCGGGGGGCTACGCCGGCTCGGGAGGCGGGAGGGATCGAGCCGTCCATGCTCTCAGGGCGCTAGGACCCAGTAAATCTTTCTCTCCGCTCCCGGCGCTTGGGGCTCTCCGTGCGGCCCGCCCGACACGCGCGAAACGTGGGATTGCCGGGCGTCTCCGCTGCTAGCAAGCCGATCTCTGTCGGGAGTCGCCGGGGGGCTGCACCGGCTCGGGAGGCGGGAGGGACCGAGGCGGCCGTGCTCCCCCTGTGCTTGGACCCAGCCAAGCTTCTTCCCCGCGGGGATCGTCCCTGGCTCCCAGCGTCTGGGGCTTTCCCACGTCTCGCCCCGGCAGCCTGGTCCACCCTGCCACATCTCCCCCGGCATCTCAGAGAAATACGCCCAGTTTAAACTTCCCAGCTGAGGTCCCGGCATTCACGCTCGCCAAGTCTGTCTCGAGCTGGTGGTGTTTATTAAGGAGGTTCGCTCCCTTGCTGCTCACCTGGTCGCCATCTTCCCCGGATCCTGTGACACTTTTAATTCTTCTGGAAAGATACCCAAAAGGGGAATACCTGGGTCAAATGGGACCTCTAATCCTAGTTTCCAATATGTTGAAGAGAGCTACTGGAAAGAAAATCACAAAGGCATTGGGATTAAGAAAGACATCCCTACTACAAGCACAGGTGGGTTTAATAGATGCAAGAGGAAAACAGAGAATAAAGGGGCACATTTTAAATTCAGGAGAATCAAGTGGTCATCATGCTGTTCTGAGAAGAGGGCCCTAGAAACAAAGAAGGGAATTTACAGATATATTTTGTGAAGATCCAAACTGAGATCAACAGACATTCTGTTTGGTGAGATTAGACAGAAGACTTTGCTGTAAAGAAATTTCAAGGGAAATCTACAACCTCTAGCCAATATTCCAGGATACCACTCCCGTTCTCATCATATATTTCTTTTTTGCAGCTTCACAATCAGAAGTTAGCAATGAAAAACCAAACTTTAACTGAATTCATCCTATTGGGACTAACGGATATCCCAGAACTTCAAACTATAATTTTCCTTTTTCTCTTCCTCACGTACTTGTTAAGCATTATAGGTAATCTGACTATCATCATCCTCACACTGCTGGACTCTCACCTCCAGACTCCCATGTATTTCTTCCTCCAGAATTTCTCCTTCTTAGAAATTTCCTTTACATCCACTTTTACTCCTAGAATGCTGTTCAGCATCTTAACTGGGAATAAGACTATCAGTTTTGCTGGGTGCTTCACTCAGTATTTCTTTGCCATCTTCTTTGAGGCCACTGAGTTTTACCTTCTGACAGCTATGTCCTATGACTGCTACGTGGCCATCTGCAAACCCCTGCATTATACCACCATCATGAACAACAAGGTCTGCATACAACTGGTGCTCTCGTCCTGGCTATGTGGATTCCTGATCATCTTGTTCCCAATCATCCCGACCATTCAACTAAAGTTCTGTGCATCCAATATGCTAAATCACTATTATTGTGACTATGGACCCCTTATGGAAATATCTTGCTCAGACACAAGTCTACTGGAACAGTTTGACTTTATCTTAGCAGTTGTTACCTTAGTGGCCACCCTGTTGTTAGTGATTCTCTCCTACACAAGCATCATTAGGACCATTCTGAAGATCCCTTCTGCTCAGAAAAGAAAAAAGGCTTTTTCCACATGTTCTTCTCACATGATTGTCATCTCCCTCTCTTATGGAAGCTGCATCTTCATGTACATAAAGCCTTCAGCTGAAGAAGGAGTTGCCTTCAATAAGGGGGTTGCTGTGCTCAATAACTCAGTTGCTCCTTTACTGAACCCGTTCATTTATAATCTAAGGAACAAACAAGTAAAACAAGCCTTCAAGGATGTGACTAGGAAAATATTTCATCTTTATTCATGTTAGTGGCCTCAAAATAAACAGAAATTTTGAATGAAGTTTATGATGTTTTGCTCAGGTGATGTTTGAGATAAATTGAGCATGAGCATATGTCAAAAATTTGTTTCAAATTTCCTAGCAAGAGAAAGGTAGCAAAAGAAAACCAGTTCAATTTTTTCTCATAAGTATCTTTTAATAAATGGTAAAAGCAGGAAACTAATATTGTCTGACTATATGAAGAAAATTATCTAAAAACTATTTGCTTATCATAAGTCTGTTGGTCTGCTGAATGCCTGTCTGTTCACAAGGAGCTCTTAGTCTCAGCAATAGCTATCAAAATATTAAAAATACTGTTCACTGTCAGAAATGGCTATATCTCAGAAGTTATTTGTGATTTTATACCATGACAAAAAGTCTATTCCAGATCACTTTCCTTGAACTTTAAACAGTTTGATTTCCTCTGACAACTCCTAAGGTTATCTCTTTCTAGCAATTCCTGCAGACATGTTTTCCTATTGTAAAATGTTAGGCTCTATGAGTTTTCACAAGGACATTTCTCCCTGCCTAACTGAAGGGCTAAAATCAGACTGAAAGCTCTTACAGAGGAATCATCTAGTCAGTATTTAAAGGGAGACTCAGGAAAGGATAAATATTAGGTATGTTTTATGAAAAGTTATCAAGAGCTACAAGTGGCAAAGATGGGCTTGGTTTTTAGATGATGCATTGGAAGGTGATTCTGGGGCAGTCATGAAGGATGCTATTATCCATCTTCACAACTTCCTGTATTCAAGGTGCACTGGACATTCCTCTGACCTTGCAAGTTACATATACCTCCTGGCTTCTATCCTTCAGTGGAGCCATTTATCATCTAATATTTCATGCCTGATTATCTCCAATAACTTCATTCCTGCCATCATTCTTTGTGAATGAGAAGAATCACCAAAGTTGTGTGATGCCAGTGCCTTTCATAGAGACACCATTCTCATGTTCTTGGTGAATGTAGCCCCACCTGTGAACCAAATACTTTAGTGTATCTGATGTGCTTACAATGTCCACCCATCACGCCCACCTCCCTCAACCTGGATTCATTTATCATCTTTCAGGAAATGCAAGTATTCCCGCATCATTAAGTGTGAAGTATCACATTTTCCAGGCTCTAATAGCCATCCCAGAAGAGAAGTGAGGCCCTTGCTAAGGTATTAAATCCCACATCTTGGGAAAGTGTTTCCAACCCAATAAATTCTAGATAAGCCATGCCTTCACCCTGGACCCCTTATCCCAAGAATATGCCTCTGACTCTAGTCAGCACAAGTTAGCTGGTTATTATAATCCTTGTAGTGTATAGATTCTTTCCTTCCTTATGCATGTAGCTGGATCACATAGGTTTAACCCTAACATATCAGCCTAGCATTAAGGCAGGAAGTTGAGAACTACACCTGAAGTGCTCCCTAGTGCAGTGATGATGAACCTTTTAGAGACCAAGTATGCAAACTGCAACCCAAAACCCACTTATTTATCACTAAGTGCCAACACTGCAATTAAACTGAATACTGAGGTTTTAGTTTAGAAAAACAATGCCTACATTAACATCTTTTGTCTTAAAAGAAAAACAAATAATATATAAATTCACCACCTCTGATCAAGTGCTGTGCGGAGTAAAGACCTCTGAAACATCTTTCAGTTCTTACTAGGACAGTGCCCATATCTTCAAATCCAGAGCTGTTGTTCCATTACAGAAGACAAATTCCTCTTTATAAGGTACTGCATGGGTGCTCTGGCTCTCACAACTAGCTTTTAACTGCCTGTTAGTCTTCAGACTGTCATTCTCCATGTTAAGGCATCAATTCACCTTATAAGCAACTATTCAATGTTGTTATCTTAGTAGACATTTATTCTTCTGTATGCTTCAAAGGTCTGCTTCATTATATCTGCCACTGCATTTCCCTACATTGGGTTATTGTCCTTATAAACAACAGTGAATTTTTTTAACTATTGCACACAAGATAGAATTTGATTACTAGGGGATTTGTAAGACTTTGATGCACTGAAATTAAAGATAGAAACATTAAATTTGGCTCAACTCCCAAATAGATGAAATCTTAATTCACCAAATATAGAATAAACTATATGCCTATTTCTCGCTATGTAGAGAGTTTGTCTCAGTCCCAAATATTTTTCTACACATGGTATTCATCATCAAATTTAAAAAGCTACAAGGTACACAAAAAGCTATAGTAAGCAGCCCATTAGCAAAACATAAGGCAGTAAATATAACTAGACTCAGATATGACACAAATATTGGAATTATCAGACAGGGACTATATAATAATTTTGATTACTCTGTCAAAGGGACTATTGAACAAGGCTGACAATATCCTTGAAAGCTCAGGAATATCCATAGAAAGACACAAAATGTTTTTTAAAGTTTAATGGAATGATAGAGGTAGAATACTGAGGGAAAGAAATTTTACATCCCTACGATACAGCCATAAGTCCACTGCACACAGTGTAGGAAAGAATAAGTGAGCTGTAAAATGGGTTAGCAAAAATTATCCAAATAAATCATAAATGTTAAAAAAGAGAAGTGAAGGAAAGCAGAACCATTCCAGAGTAATGAGATGACATCAAACAATCAAAGCTATACACAGTGTGAGTCCCAGAAGAGAAGAACAAGTGGGGGAGAGGGAATAAATATTGGAATGCCCATTGCCTCTTCACCATTGAAGAAGCCTCAGTGAGCTTCTCAGGAGAGAAGCGGACTCACTCATTGCCCCTCCACCATCAAGGGAGCTTTGGTCAGCCATGTGGTAGAAGAGAGATCCCATCTATGGCCCCTCGTTCATCAAGGGAAACTCAGTGAGACATAGTGAGCTATACAGGAGAAGAAAGACCCCACCCATCACCTCTTCTGACATAGAGGGCGCCGCAGTCAAAGGAAACCAAGATGCCTGGCCAAACTCCATACTCTATGGGACAGGCATCCAGTGGGGGAAGCACCTGGGACATGGGCTCACCACATGGCTGCCCATCCCAGGGCAACGAGCTTATATGGAAGAACCCAGGGCAAACCCATTCTAACAAGGGGAAACACTGTATACAAACTCCTAATTTATGATTGGTTCTTCCATTATAACTACATATTTTGCTCCTATGGTCTAAAGTACAAAATCAATAGTTATCACAGTCTGCCCATTTCAAAATTGTGATTGATGTTATCATTATTGTGAATTGTATCCCTGTATCTATGATGTCACATATGTTGTAATCAGTTGTTCTACTTTGTGTAACAAAATTGAAAGCTCTGGGGTAATAACATCATCACAGCTCTTCATTAAAAGACTAGGGACAAAGCTAAACAAAATAGAACATCCCACTCTCAATTAATCAGGAAGGCAGGATCTTGGGACAGACACAAGCCAAGAATCTCCTATACACACAAGATAATCCTCAAGAACAGACACTTCCTAGAGAGGCCTTGATACTGGAGATTTAGCTACCTATTACCAAAACTTACAAGGATCACCACAGAAAAATGAAAGAGTTTTAGAATTAGAAAATGTTAAGATGAAGAGGCAAAACGCAATCTCAACCTCCAGTCGACCCAAAATAAAGCCAGGAAATATTGACACAGAAGAAATCTCAAGTTACCCACCTGAAATTTCTGAAATGATAGCAACTGAAGTAAAGAAACAACTCCAGGAGACTACAGAGGAAATCAGATGAGAAATAGTCTCTCAGGTAAAAAAAAAAGAAAAGAAAAGAAAAAAAAAGAAATGAAAACCATAATGAAAGAATCACTCCGTATACCTAAAGAAGACATCGATTAAAAAAAAAAAAAAACAGGGCAGAAGTCTCCTCCATTGAGACCTGCGGCGGGGCTGTGCAGTGCCAGACCTTTCATCAGCAAGGGAGGTTGGCCTGTGGCGCCACCTGAGCAGCACAACATTTTGTTGGAACTCTTCACCTCTAGTAAGGCCTGCGCATGGGCTGTGCTCCATGCAGAGTTAGGAAGAAGCTCAGACTGGGAGGGCCCGTCCTTGTTAGTAGAAGAGACTGTAGTGTGGAAATAGCCTCAAGCTCTGGGGTCCTCGGGTTGGGAGGTGATTGTGAAAGGAAGGATCTCTTAAAGTCATCAAGGAACCAGGAAAAACCAATCCAACAGCTGCAAGATGAAGCAAAGAGAAACAATGTCCGAGTAATACGAATCAATGAAACAGCAGAAGGCAACATAAATGACATCACAAGAATATTTGAAGAAATAATAGAAGAAAATTTCCCAAGCACAGTAAAAGATACTGACGTGCAGGTAAACAAAGCATATAGAACTCCAGTGAGCCACAACCCAAATAAAACCACCCCCAGACATATAATAGTCAAGATCCCAGATATGCAGCAAAAGAACACAATATTAAAAGCTGCTACAGAAAAGAAACGGATCATCTATTTTAAAAAGCCCATCAGAATCACAGCAGACTTCTCAAAAGAAATCATGAAATCAAGAAGAGCTTGGAGTGAGGTATTACAGATTCTGAGACAGAACATCTTCCAACCCAGACTGATGTATCCTGGAAAACTATCCTTCAAATTCAATGGAGAAATAAAGTATTTCCATGACAAAGAACAACTGAAGAACTTCACGAGTGCCAAACCAACATTACAAAAGTACTAAAAGATATTCTAGACAAAGAAAAAAGAGACCACAATCTCAAGAACAACAACAGAAAGGAACCCTTAAGCAGAACAAGCAATTAAACAGCAAAAATAGAAAAGAATCAGCAAGTGAACAGCACAACAAGAATAAGCTTATGTATAACAGTTATAACCATTAATGTAAATGGCCTCAATTCACCAGTCAAAAGAACCAGACTGGCAGAGTGGATTAAGAGGCAAAATGCCACAATATGCTGTATATGGGAAATACACTTTGCTCAAAAGGAAATCCACAAACTGAAACTCAAAGGATGGGAAACAATTTTCCATGCAACAGGATCCCAGAAAAAAGCAGGGGTACCTATTATGTTTGCAGACAATGTGAACGTCAAACCGAAAATAATCAAAGGAGACAAAGAAGGCCACTATATACTAGTTAGGGGAAAGCTGCAAGAGGAAGAGATAACAATCCTAAACATGTATGCAACAAATGCTGGAGCACGAAACTATATAAGACAAATCTTAACAGACGTAAAAAACCAAATGATCAGAAACACTATTGTATTGTGGACCTAAACACCCCTTTGATGCAAAGAGACAGTTCAACAGGACTAAAACTCAGCAAAGATGCAACAGACCTGAACCAAAAGTGTGAACAAATGGACTTAGTAGATGTATACAGAGTGTTCCACCCCACAACATCAGAATACACATTTTTCTCAACTGGACATGGGACTTGCTCTAAAAAAGACCACATTCTACCCCATAAAGCATACCTACCTAAATACAAAAGAATTGAAATCATCCAATGCATATTATCTGATGACAGTGCAATGAAATTGGAAATTAATGACAAAGGGAACTCCAAAAACTCCATAAACATGTGGAAATTACACAACAACCCCCTGAATAACCAATGGGAAACAAAAGAAATTAAAGAAGACATTTAAAAAATCTACAAATAAACAAAAATGCAAATACACCTAACAGGATTCTCTGGAATGCAATGAAAGCAGTCCTCAAGGGGAAATTTACAGCGATGAATTCACACATAAAGAAAATAGAAAGAGAACAAATAAATAGCCTAGTGCTGCACCTCAAACTTTTAGAAAAAGAGCAAAAACCCAAACCAAAAGCCCAAAGAAGGGAGGAGATTATAAAATTCAGGGCACAAATTAATTAATTAAGATGAAGAAAACTCTTCAAAAAATAAGTGAATCAAAGAGTTGGTTCTTTGAAAGAATACATCAAATTCATAAACCCCTAGCCAACCTTATCAAAAAAAAGAAGGGAAAGAACTCAATTCATGCAATAAGGAATGACAAGGTTGAAACCCCTAGAGATCCTACAGAAATTCAAAAGATCATTAATACCTACTTTGAGAATCTTTACTCCCATGGGAGAAAAAACACAGAAGAAATGGACAGAAACTAAAAATGCATGAATGAGGGCACTCAGGGTGGGACGGACCCTCCCATCTCCCAACCTGGCACGGCTTGAAGGCGGCTGCAGCTAGAAATTGCCTTTTTCGCAGCTGCGGAGAGGGGCAGACTCGGAGACCGCGCTCCTAGGGCAGACTGCGCTAATCCGGGCTGCAGACCGGGGTCCAGCTCAGGTCCTCGCCCCCGCAGCTGGCGCCATCCTCGGCCAGAGAGCAGGCACTGTGACTACTGCGGTCGGCAGCTCCTGTGAGAACACCGAGGAGGCAGAGAAGCGCGGGGGTGGACCAGGATTTCCTGCCAGCACGGATTTCGGAACGGGTGAGCCGAGAGAGCACCGCAGCCAGGTTTCTGAGTTGGGAGGAGGCTCGAACCAGGGAGATACACCTGAGTGGCATTCCAGCGTGCAAGATCCCAGGGACCGTTCAGTTGATTGGGCGCCCTGACCAGATTTTTGAGTCGGGGAGAAGCTCTGCCCAGCGAGGGACATCCGAGCAGCACTACTGACTGCAGGGACCCAGGGAAGGGAGAGCTGGCTGGGCGCCACGACAGGATATTTTTGAGTGGGGGAAGAGCTCCACCCAGGGAGGAACACCTGAGCAGTCCCCTGCCTGCATGTTCCCATGGGCTGCGAGCTGTTTATGCGCCCCAGCCAGGTCCCTGGATAGGGAGTAGCTCGGTCCACAAAGCAGCATATGACCAGCCTATTGAGTGGAACTCTCAGTAGAAAGCTTAAGGGACATTCTCCCGAAGAGAAGGAGTCATTGGAGCAGCCTTTGCAACAGACCTTTGCCTGGTGAACTGCCTGGGTACTTTATTGCTCAATATTTTGAATCTGATACCCAAAAATGGGAAGACAAAAGAACAAAACGCAGTCTCGGAACTCAACCCCACCCAGAACAAGTCCTGCATGCGAGGATACAGGGGAACTAGGAAGCCACATACCTGCAAGTTCTGAAACGATTGCATCCGAAATGAAGAAACAACTCCAACAGGCCATAGAAGAGCTTAAAGCAGAAATAAGCCACATACCTGCAATCATCTCTGAGACAAAAAAAGAACTGAAAACTATAATGGAAGAAATGTTCCATACAGATAGAGAAGAAATAGATAAAAGATTAAAAGAAAATAGGAAACAAATGGAAACGTAACAAGAGCAATTTAGGAATGACTTACGACAAATGAAACAGGTCAAAAGACATTGCCAGGAATTCAAAACTTTCACTGAAAGCTTGCAAAACCGCTTAAATGAAACGGAAAATAGAATTTCAGACCTTGAAGACAGCATGGCAGCTTATGAGCATGAAAGGAAGAATCTCAGAAAATCATCCAACACCCAAGAAAAATCAATCCAACAGTTGCAAGATGAGGAAAAATGAAATAATATTCAAGTAATTGGAGTCAGTTAAACACCAAGAGAAAACACAAATGATATAAAATGAATATTTACTGAAATAATAGAAGAAAATTTCCCAAACAAGGTAAAACTTCCTGAAGTACAGTTAATCGAGGCATATAGAACCCCAACGATAAATAATTGAAAGAAAACCACACAGAGACATATAATAGTGAAGATCACAGACATCCAGCAAAAGAACACAATATTAAAAGCTGCTAGAGGAAAGAAACAGATCACTTATAAAGGAAAGCCCATCAGAATTACAGCAGACTTCTCAACGGAAACCATGAAATGAAGAAGAGCTTGGGGTGCGGTATTAAAAATTGTGAGACAAAACAGCTTCCAACCCACTGATGTATCCGGCAAAACTATCCTTCAAATTCAATGGAGAAATAAATTATTTCCATGACAAAAAACAGCTGACGAACTTCATAAGTGCCAAACCAGCATTGCAAGAGGCACGAAAAGATATTCTAGACAGAGAAAAAAATGACCACAATCTCAAGAACACCAATACAAAGAAACGCTCAAATAGAAAAAGTAAGTAAACAGATAGCAAAAGTAGGAAAACAACAAGTAAATAACATGACTACAACAAGCCAACATATAACCATTGTAACCATTAATGTAACTGGCCTAAATAAACCAGTCAAAAGTAAAAGATTGGCAGACTGGATTAAGGAACACAATCCAACGATATGCTGCATACGGGAAACACATTTTACTGAAAAGGAAATCCACAGGCTGAAAGTTAAAGGATGGAAAACAATTCTCCATGCAACAGGTCGCCAGAAAAAAGCAGGGGTAGCTATTATGTTTGCAGACAAGGTAAACTTCAAACCAAAAACAATCAAAACAGATAAAGAAGGCCATTACATACTAGTTAGGGGAAAGCTGCAAGACGAAGAGATAACAATCCTAAACATTTATGCACAGAACAATGGAGCACCAAACTTTACAAGTCAAGTTTTAACACACGTGAAAAATCAACTAACTAATAACACTATTTTAATGGGGGACCTAAACACGCCCCTGATGCAAAGAGACAGGTCAACTGGAAAGAAACTCAGCAAAAAAATAACAGACCTGAACCAAAAGTGTGAACAAATGGACTTAGTAGATGTATACAGAGTGTTCCACACCACAGCATCAGAATACACACTTTTCTCAGGTGCACATGGATCTTTCTCTAAAACTGACCACATTCTAACCCATAGAGGATATCTACCTAAATGGAAAAGAACTGAAGTGATCCCATGTATATTATCTGACCACAGTGCAAGGAAACTGGAAATTAATGACAAAGAGAACTCCAAAAACCGCATATATGCTTGGAAATTAGACAACAACCTCCTGAATAACCAATGGCTCACACAAGAAGTTAAAGAAGAAATTAAAAAATACCTACAAATAAATGAAAATGCAAGTACAACCCATAGGAATCTGTGGGATGCAATGAAAGCAGTCCTCAGAGGGAAATTTATAGCAATGAACTCCTATATAAAGAAAATAGAAAGACAGCAAATAAATAGCCTAATGCTACACCTCAAACTCTTAGAAAAAGAGCAACAAGCCAAACCAAAAGGCCAAAGAAGGGAGGAGATTATAAAACTCAGGACAGAAATTAATGCAATCGAGATGAAGAAAAAACTACAAAAAATAAGTGAATCAAAGAGTTGGTTCTTCGAAAGAATAAATAAAATTGAAAAACCCCTAGCCAAACTTATCAAAAAAGAGACGGGAAAAAACTCAAGTTCATGCAATAAGGAATGAAGAGGATGAAATCACCACAGATCCCACAGAAATACAACAGATCATTAATACCTACTTTGAAAACCTTGACTCCCATAGGATAGAAAACTCAGAAGAAATAAACAGATTCCTGGAAACGTACAAATTACCAAAATTGAGTCAGGAAGACTCAAAAATCCTGAACAACCCAATATCAATTAACAAGATTGAAGATGTTATAAAATGCTTGCCCACTAAGAAAAGCCCAGGCCCTGATGGATTCACAGCAGAATTCCACAAAACATTCAGAGAAGATCTAATGCCAACACTCCTCAAACTCTTCAATGAAATCGAAAAGGAAGTAACTCTCCCTAACACATTTCAGGAGGCAAGTATCATGCTGATACCAAAACCAGAGAAGGACCCAACCAAGAAAGAGAACTATAGGCGAATCTCTCTAATGAACATAGATGCAAAGGTACTCAACAAAATACCGGAAAATAGAATACAGCGAATCATAAGGAAAATTATACACCACAACCAGGTACGATTTATTTCAGGAATACACGGATGGTTCAATATTCACAAATCAATTAACGTAATATATCATATCAACACAGCCAAAGACAAAAACCACATGATCATCTCAATAGATGCAGAAAAGGCTTTTGATAAAATCCAACATGCATTCATGTTAAAAACCTTAGAAAAAATAGGAATAGATGGCCTCTACCTCAATCTGATCAAAGCAATCTATGACAAACCAATAGCCAATATCATACTAAATGGTAAAAATTTGAAAAGTTTCACTTTAAAATCAGGAATGAGACAAGGATGTCGATTTCTACCACTCCTTTTCAACATAGTTCTGGAAGCATTAGCCAGAGCAATTAGACAAGAGAGAAGAAATAAAAGGAATAAGGATAGGAAAGGAAGAAGTTAAACTATCACTATTTGCAGATGACATGATACTATACATGGAGGACCCCAAAAACTCCACAAGAAAACTCCTGGAATTAATTGACAAATTCAGCAGAGTAGCTGGATACAAAGTCAACACCCAAACATCATACCATTCCTATACACGAACAACAAACAGACTGAGAGAAATTGAGGAAACCATACCCTTTACAATAGCATCCAAGAAATTGAAATACTTAGGGATGAATCTAACAAAGAATGTGAAAGATTTATTCAGTGAAAACTACAGTACTCTGAAAAAAGAGATCAAAGAGGATTTCAATAAATGGAAAAACATACCCTGCTCATGGTTAGGAAGACCCAACATTGTGAAAATGGGCATACTACCAAGACTGTTGTACAGATTCAATGCAATTCCCATCAAACTAGCGTCAACATACCTCACAGATCTAGAGAAAATATTCCTTAAATTCATCTGGAACCAGAAGAGACCCAGAATAGCAAAAGTAATCCTGGGCAATAAGGACAAGTCAGGTGGAATCACAATCCCTGACCTGAAATTCTACTACAAAGCTACTGTAATAAAACCAACCTGGTACTGGCTAAAAAACAGACCTGAGGATCAGTAGAACAGACTGGAAGATGCAACCACAACGAAAAACACACTCAGCCACCTAATATTTGACAAAGGGGCCAACGAAACTCACTGGAAAAAGGATGACCTGTTTAATAAATGATGCTGGAAAAACGGGCTTGTCTCTTGACAGAAACTGAATATAGACCCAAGTCTGTCACCATGCACCAAACTCAGGTCAAAATGGATCACAGATCTCAACATTAAAACAGAAACTCTAAATCTATTGGAAGAGAAAGTAGGTAAAAATTTTGAAGACATAGGAGTAGGCAGAGAGTTCATGAACAAAAATGAAACTGCAACGGAAACACTTCAAAGAATCAATAACTTGGACCTCATCCTACTGAAAAGCTTTTCTACGTCTAAAGAAATCACCAGCAAAGTAAAAAGAAAACCCACAAATTGGGAAAAAATCCTAGCTGGCTGTCCCTCAGACAAAGGTCTTCTACCTAGAACATAGAAGGAATTGAAAAACATGTACCTGTCCAAATTCAAAGACCCAATCCAGAAATGGGCATCTGAGATGAATACACACTTCTCAGATAAAGAAATACAAATGGCAAATAAATATATGAGAAAATGTTCCACATCCTTAGTCATTCGAGAAATGCAAATAAGAACAACACTGAGATTCCATCTCACCCCAGTAAGAATGGCCAGTATGAAAAAATCATCCAATAAGAAATGCTGGCGAGGCTGTGGAGAAATAGGGACTCTATTACACTGCTGGTGGGAATGCAGACTGGTGCAACCATTGTGGAGAGCCGTTTGGAGATTCCTCAGCAAACTAGGTCTAGAGGTTCCATTCAAACCAGCTATTCCTCTTCTGGGTATTTTCCCAGAAGATCTGAAAACATCATATCACTCTGATATATGTGCACCCATGTTTCTAGTAGTGCAATTTGTGATAGTTAGATTGTGGAAGCAACCCAAATGTCCATCCACAGAAGACTGGATTAAAAAACTGTGGCATTTTTATACAATGCAATATTATTCAGCTATAAAGAGGGACAGATTTGTGGCCTTTGTAGGCAAATGGTCACAATTAGACACCATACTCAGAAGTGAAATAAATCAGAGCTACATGTGCAGGCAACGTATTGTGTCTGGTGTAAGAACCTGAGGGTGGGAATATAAACTAAGCGACATGGAGGAAATCTGTTCAAAAGTAAAGAACACATGGGATGAGGGAAAGGAGAAAAGAATGAGGCAAAAATTTATGTATGTATGTAGGTATCTATGTATATACATATGTGCAGGATGGCTAACATAGTTCTACTATTGACATGTGATTCAATGGTAAGGAATAGTTGATGACTGATTGTTTGATCAATCTTGTATGTCTATATGTGTTCTCCGGAGCATACATTTTGAAGATATCAATATGAAATGCAACAACTATTGTTGGTTTTCTGTTGCTGTGTCTATAATTCAATTATGATTATAAGTTTATTGAGCTACTTTGTAAGTCTTCGTTAATGCTTTTGTTTATTTTTCTTTCTTTTTTTCTCTTTCTTTTTCTGTTGTAGTTGATGTAGTTCTTTTTGCTTTCACACTATAAAAAGAAGTGGTACTACTGACCCAGGTCACTTTATTGTAAGGAATAATTGATGATTAATTGTGTGATCAATTTTGCATGTCTAGAACTCTTTTCCTGAATATACACTTAGAAGTTATCAATATGTAATGAAACAATCATTATTGATTCCCTGTCACCTTATCTGTAACTCAGATTTGATTGTACTATTCTAGTGCTACTTTGTGTCTGTCTGTTAATATCTCTTTTTATACTTTTAAAAGAAAAAAAAAGAAAAATGCATGAATTACCAAAGTTGAATCAGGAAGATATAAAAATACTGAACAACCCAATATCATTAATGAGATTGAAAATGTGATCAAAAACTTACCAACAAAGAAAGGCCCAGGTCCTAATGGATTCACAGCAGAATTCTATAAAACATTCAGAGAAGATTTAATGCCAACACTCCTCAAACACTTCATTGAAATTGAAAAGGAAGCAATCCTCTCTACCTCATTTCTGGAGGAAATTATTATACTAATACCAAAACCAGAGAAGGACCAAACCAAGAAAGAGAACTATAGACCAATCTCCCTAATGAACATAGTGCAAAGATACTCAATAAAATATTAGCAAATATAGTGCAGCGAATCATAAGGAACATTATACACCATGACCAGGTTGGATTTATTCCAGGAAGGCAGGAATGGTTCAATATTGACAAATTAATTAATGTAATACACCATATCAATAGAGCCAAAGACAAAAATCACATGATCATCTCAATAGATGCAGAAAAAACTCGATAAAGTCCAACATGTATTCATCTTAAAAACTCTAGAAAAAATAGGAAGAGATGTCCTCAATGTGATCAAAGCGATCTATGACAAACCAACAGCTAACATAATACTAAATGGACAAAACTGAAAGATTTCACATTAAAACCAGGAACAAGACAAGGATGGCCACTGTCACCACTCCTATTCAACATAGCTCTGGAAGCATTGGCCAGAGCAATTAGACAAGAGAGAAAAATAAAAGGAATACGGATAGGAAAGGGAGAAGTAAAACTATCACTAATTGCAGATGACATGATACTTTACAAGGAAGACACCAAAAACTCCACAAGAAAACTCCTTCAATTACTTGACAAATTCAGCAGAGGAGCTGGATACAAAGTCACCACCCAAAAGTCAATAGCATACCTATACACAAACAACAAAGAGACTGAGAGAGAAATTAAGGAAACCATACCTTTTACAATAGCATCCAAGAAACTGAAATATTTAGGAAGCAATCTAACAAAAGAGGTAAAAGATCTATTCAATGAAAACCACAGTACTCTGAAAAAAGTGGTTGAAGAGGATTTCAATCAATGGAAAAACATTTCCTGCTCATGGCTAGGAAAAACCAACATTGTGAAAATTGCCATACTACCAAAATTGTTGTACAGATTCAATGCAATTCCCATTAAACTACCATTAGAATACCTCACAAATCAAAAGAAAACAATCCTTAAATTCATCTGGATCCAGAAGACACCCAGAATAGCAAAAGCAATCCTGGGCAACAAGGACAAGTCAGGTGGAATCACAATCCCTGACCTGAAATTATATTACAAAGCTACTGTAATATAATCAACTTGGTACTGGCTCAAAAACAGACCTGAGGATCAATGGAACAGACCTGAGGATCAATGGAGCAGCCGCAACCACAAACACACTCAACCACCTAATATTTGACAAAGGGGCCAAACAAGCTCACTGGAAGAAAGATAGCCTCTTTAATAAATGGTGCTGTACAAATTGTCTTGCCTCTTGCTGAAGACTGAAAATAGACCCAAGTCTATTATCATGCACCAAACTCAGGTCAAAATCCATCACAGATCTCAATATTAAAACAAAAACACTAAACCTATTGGAAGAGAAGGTAGGTAAAAATCTTGAAGACATACGAGTAGGCAGAGAGTTTATGAACAAAAATCAAACTGCAAGGGAAACACTTCAAAGAATCAATAACTGGGACTTCATCTTACTGAAAAGTTTTTGAACATCTAAAGTAATCACCAACAAAGTAAAAAGAAAACCCACAGACTGGGAAAAAATCCTAGCTGGCTATCCCTCAGACAAAGGTCTTCTATCTAGAACATACAAATAATTAAAAAGCATGAACCTCCACAAATTCAAAGACCCAATCCACAAATGGGCATCTGAGATGAATACACGCTTCTCAGATAAAGAAATACAAATCGCAAATAAATATATAAGAAAATGTTCTACATCTTTAGTCATTTGAGAAATGCAAATAAAAACAACATTGAGATTTCATCTCACCCCAGGAAAATTGGCCAGTATTAAGACATCATCCAATATCAAATGCTGGTGAGGTTGTAGAGAAATAGGAACTCTTCTGCACTGTTGGTGGGAATGCAGACTGGTGAAACCACTGTGGAGATCGGTTTGGAGATTCCTCAGCAAACTAGATCTAGTGTTCCCATTCAACCCAGCTATTCGCCTTCTGGGTATTTTCTCAGAAGATCTGAAAACATCATATCACCATGATGTATGTGCACCCATGTTTATAGCAGTGTAATTTATAATAGCTAAATTGTGAAAGCAACCCAAATGTCCATCCACAGAGGACTGAATAATAAAACTGTGGCATTTTTACATAATGAAATATTATTCAGCTGTAAAGAAAGACAAACTTGAGGCTCTTATAGACAAATGGTCACAATTAGAGACCATACTCATAAGTGAAATAAATCAGATGTGCACGGTCAAACAGCATATTGTATCATCACTGTAAGTACCTGAAAATGGGAATATAAATTAAGAGGTATGAAAGAAAAATGCTCAAAAGTAAAGAGCAACTGGGATGAAGGGAAAGAGAAAAGAACAAAGGAATTACTATGTACGTATGTATGTATGTGCAGGATGGCTAATATGATTGCGCTATTGTCTCATGACACTTTATTGTAAGGAACAGTCAATGATTAGTTGTTTGATCAATCTTGTATGTCTATATGCATTACCCTGAACATACAATTTGAAGTTATCAATATGTACTACAACAACCATCGTTAATTCCCTGTCATCTTATCTGTAATTGAGTTTTGCTAATGTTCTTGTGCTACTTTGTTTCTGTTTGCTAATGTTTTTATTCTTTTACTTTTAAAATTTAAAAAAGAGCAAATAAAAAAACAGAGGAGCATAGGAAAATAATGGAAAACTTCAATGAACATTGTAAAAAAGAATTTAAATGTGAAATATATTCAAAGATATAGGCGTGAAATTTAAAATTCGCTGCAAAGTTGGCAAAACTTCTTGAACAAAACTGAAGATACACTTTGAGACTTGAATACAGGATTGTTGCTAGCGGTAATGAAAGATCTCTTAAAATCAACAAGGAATCAGGAAATAACAATTCAACACTGCAAGATGATGCAAGTAAAAACAATATAACAAGGACAGGTAGGGTAGGAGTCAACACAAATCACATTTTAAAAAGCTATTTGCAGAAATAATAGCAGAAAATTACCCAAGCATGGGAAAAGAATCTCACATACAGTTAAGTGAGGCATATAGAACTCCAATTACTGATGACCAAAATAAATCTATAAACATATAATAATCAAGATCTCAGAAACTCAGCACAAGAACAGAATACTAAAAAGCCATTAGAGTAAAGAAACAGATCACCTACAAAGCAAAGCTCATCAGAATCATGGCAGATTTCACAACACAAAACATCAAGTCAAGAAGAGCTTGGAGTGAAATATTTCAAGCCCTGAAAAAAAACTTCCAACCCAGATTGACGCACCCTGCAAAATCGCCTTTCCCAATTAATGGAGAAATAAGATTGTCCATGACAAAAAAAAAAAAAAGAAGAAATTCATGACCACCAAACCAATCCTACAAAGAGTATTGAAAAATACTCTAGAAAGAGATAAAAATTACCACATTCCCAAGAACAATAACAGAAAGAAACTACCAAGCAGGGTAAGCAATTAAACAGAGAAAAGTAGGAAACCAAGAGCTAGAAAATAACATGACAAAAACAAGCAATATGTATCTGTTATAACCATCAGTGTAAATGGCCTCAATTCACCAATCAAAAGAAACAGACTGGCAGAATGGATCAAGAAACAAAATTTAACAATATGATGTGTAACTAGTGTGAGAACCTGAAAGTGGCAATATAAATTAGGAGATATGAAAGGAAACTGCTCAAAAGTAAAGAGCAAATTGGATGAGTGGAAGGAGAAAAGGAAGAAAGGGATAATTATGTATGTATATATGTATATCCAAGATGGCTAACATGGTACTACTGACTTATGTCACATTATTGTAAGGAACAGTTAATGATTGGTTGTTTGATCAATCTTGTATGTCTGTATTTGTTTTCCTGAGCATACACTTTGAAGTTATCAATATGTAATACAACAAAAATTGTTAATTCCCTGTTGCCTTGTCTGTAATTCAGTTTTGAATGTACTGTTCTTATGCTACTTTGTGTCTGTTTCTTAATGTTTTCATTCTTTTAGTTTTATTTTTTTTATTTTGAAGACAAAGGAATGGAGACATATAAACCAAAATAACACAAAAACAATACAGGAAATACAAAATTATCGAGAAGACAGTAGGGAATTAGCACTGAATATTGTATCATGTATTGTTAACTTCACATTTGTTAATACAAAAACAATAAAGGAAATACAAAATTACAGAGAAGATAGTAGGGAATTAACACTGTATGCTGTGTTACATAAAGTTATCTTCACATTTGTTCCTCAGTTATACAGATGATGGCTCATTTGATTAATCAGTTTCTTCCACCCTCACCTCCATTGTTCAAAAACCCAATCAGTCATCTTCCCTCTGACAATAACTGTACTTTTTGTTTTATTTATTCCCTCAGGCTTTCACATTGGGAAGAGACATGGCTGCTTCAAATTATGCTGTAACAAACATGAGTGTACACAAATTGCTGTGGCAGGAGGTAGAGAAGCACCCACCCTCAAAGAGGAGAGATAGGCAGGGAACAAGGTTGACTATGGTCAAGCCCCCACTGACAAGCCCTCAAGGCCATCAGGGGTCCGGTCTACTAGGCGGGGTTACCCAGCAAACTTCCAGGCTCCGCCTTAATACAGCAGGTCTAGGGGCCTGGTCAAGTCCTCATGGTTGCCCCAGCTGACCACAGGGCTCCACCTCATTGCCACCCTGCCGGGGGCCCTATTGAGTCCATGGAGTCGCCCCTGTGGACCACCAGGCTCCGCCCCATCACCATGCTGCCAGGGCCCGCATTCCTTTATTTTAAAATAAAAACAAATTATGGTACTTTTATATAATGGAGTATTACTCAGCTATAAAGAAAGATAAACTAGAGGATTTTATAGGTAAACAGTCACAATTAGACACCATACTAATAAGTGAAATAAATCATACCTGCATGTGTAAGCAATGTATTATCTCACTTGTGTAAGAAAACTGAAAAATGTTAATAAAAACTAGTAGATATGATAGACATTGTGAAAGGAAAAATGCTCCAAAGTAAAGGCCAACTGGGGTATGGGAAAGGAGAAGGGAAAGAAGGGGAAATTATGTATGTATGTATATACAGGACAGCGAACAATGGTACGACTGTCCTCTATCACTTTACTGAAGTGAAAAGTTAATGATTATTTGTTTGATCAACATTGCATGTCTCTATTTGCTTTCCTAAGAAAGCACTTTGAAGATATCAATACGTAATACAACAACCATTGCTAATTTCCTACCACTTTGTCTGTAACTGTATTGTTTGTATTGTTCTTATGCTATTTTGTAAATGGATGTTAATATGTTTTTCTTCTTTTATGTTTAAAATAATTTTTTTTAAAAATACAAGAATTATACTGATTAAGAAAAAAGAAAACAGGGAAACATGACTTACCAATTGACATATCTCATCCCTTATATTAATGCCTGTGCTGTATTTCACAATGCCAATGACCCGCTTTTAAAGACATTCTCTTCCTGCGAATTACATAGATCTATTGCTTCTCTACGTACTCATTGTGCTTCTTTTGCTCCTCAAGTATTGGGAAGGCTCTTACAGCTTAACATGTGAGGACCTTCTATAGGTGTTTTTATCCATGACCTCTTCTATTTCTACACCATCAATTGTCATCTACATCATACGGTCTGCTAAATCCATAGATACAGACGCAAACTCAGATACCTTCACACTAGGAGCATTAAATTATTTTAGATGAGGATTTAATTTAATCCAAAACTACAATATTAATCTCCACAACTTTATTTTTGACTCCTTTGTTTTGACTGAAATGAGTAACAATAACATCTATTCAATTTGGTTTTTGTTTTTGTCTTTTTGAGCCAGGGTCTCACTCTGCAGTTCAGGCTGGTCTTGAGCTTACTATATATTCAGGGTGGTCTCAAACTCAAAATGATCCTCCTGCCTCAGCCTCCAAAATGCTGGGATTACAGGTGTGTGTCACCATACGCAGGCCATTTACTTTTTTTTAATTGAAATTTTGTATTCCCACCCATAATATTCTTTCTGACCAAATTTATTTTTATCCATTTTTGCTTTCTTGTCTTACCACTATTTGTGTAAACCGAGCATAAATGGTACGCTTTCTGCAAACATTTATTGGGTCTGTAATTTGGGTTGACTTACTCAGCTGAATGATTTAACTGCTTTTTCATTCAAAAATCATATGCATTTCTTTATACTAATACAACAAACCTTTAAATTATTCCCAGGTTTCACTGGACTGCACTTAAATTCTTTGCTGAGTTCCTATTAAGGCTTTAATTCTTAAATTCTTTAAACGCTCACAATCTTTCTGACTGTGTCCTTGAAGGCTTGCTTTACCTGTTGGTTTCTTAGGGTGTAGATGAAGGGATTCAATAAAGGAGCGACCGTGGTGATGAGCAAAGCCACACCCTTGTTGAATGCATCCCGTTTCTTTCCTGAAGGCTTAATGTAAAGAAAGAAGCAGCTTCCATAGGACAGGGAGAGGACAATCAAGTGGGAAGAACAGGTGGAAAAGGCTTTTGCTCTTTGCTGGGCTGAGGGAAGCTTCACAATAGTTCTGATGATGAACGTATAGGAGAAAATCACCAGCACCAAAGTGACTAGCAGGGTCACAGAGGCCACAAGACCGACAACTTTTGTTATGAGGCTTGTGTCTGAACAGGAGATTTCTCTAAGAGGCTCAAAGTCGCAGAAGTAATGATCCAGCCTGTTGGATGCACAAAAGTCCTGCTGGCTCATCAGAGTGATTGGTGGTGTAATAGCCACTAAACCCCCCAGCCAAGAGCCAAGAACCAGCTGGGTGCAGACTCTGCTGCTCATGATGGTTGTATAATGCAGAGGTTTGCAGATGGCCATGTAGCGATCATAGGACATGGCAGCCAGGAGATAAAACTCTGTTGCTCCAAGGAATATGGCAAAGAAATACTGAGTGAAGCAGCCAGCAAAGCTGATACTCTTGTCCCCTGTGGTGATGCTGGCCAGAAGCCTGGGAATAAAAATGTTTGTGAAGGAAATTTCCAAGAAGGAGAAGTTCCGCAGAAAGAAATACATGGGAGTTTGAAGGTGGGGATCCAGCACAGTGAGGACAAGGATGGTTGTATTTCCAGTGACGCTGAGTACGTAGGTGAGGAAGAAAAAAGTAAAAGTTGCTGCCTGAAGTTCAGGAACATCTGTTAGACCCAGGAGGATGAACTCAGTCAGCATCGTTTTATTTCTCATTGTTGGGAAGCTTTTGAGTCTCAAGGTGAAAGAGAGAGAGAGAGTAATCAAAGATGAAGGAGAAAAGGTGCTCTGAAGTGAACAGGTGAGCTCTGAGGAGGACAGAAAGAAATGGGCTCTGAACTTTGCCCTGACAGCATGAGCCATACTAGGGGCTCATTCGACAGGTGTCCAGTGCAGGGAAGTTCTCTCATTGTTTCCCTGCGAGGTACTCTGCACAGTGCCCACATGAACAAGTGTCTGCCACACTGCTGTTCAACAAAGCTATGTAATCAACTAATAAAGAAATGGCTTCCGTGGCTGCCTCTTGCCAGAGACTTACTAATTTATGTCCCTCAGCACTCACTTGCCTTACTACCAGAGGACCCCATTCATTGGCCTATATTCTTGGTCAGTTAACTCGTCTCAGAATTTTTGGAATGTAATAGAATTTTCTTAAATGTTCCCTGTCACTTTTTCCTTTGGAATGTAATTATACAATCTATCATTTTTTTTGTGATTCAGCTGGCTTAGTTTTCATGATCACAGAAATATGCCAGATCCTCACTTTTTCCCAGTGGAGCCCGCAGGCTTCTCTGTCTGTGTCTGCTCTTTACAATTCAAGATCTGTGTGTTAGGAACATGTCATACTGTCCTTGGGAACATTCTGTATACATTCCTAGGGGACAAATAAAAATTAGGTTAGAATAATACGAGTTTACTTACTCAAATGCATTCAGAACCTGTAGATGTAATTTCATTATCTGATAGGGATAAGATTCCACTACTTTCCAACAAGTTGAGGAAACCTAAGGATGTTTAAAACAGGAAATGACTAAGCAGGAATTTATTAATTTCTAAATTGTATTTTTTATGTCCGTGGATCCAGTAAATCATGTGTAAAACATTTTGTATGTATGTTTGTGAATATGTGAATTTTATGGAGAAAGTGCATAAAACTATGATCTAGGACTCTTGTGAGACTCCATATTTGAGCACTTCCTGGGTATTTCAAGTGTGTTTGGCCTTGAAAATCACATTATTGGGGAGTGTCCTTTTGATTTTTTTCAAAACTTTCACCAGCATTGTTTTTATAACACTTATAAGGCAATAGTTGCAAGTATTTTTGACCATAATTAATTCTATATTTTATATATTTTTAGCAAATATATATATATATATATATTATATATATATTATATATATATATATTTAACTTAAGTAAAAGTTTTACACAGTACTTCTAACCATATATAATATGGTATTTTCTGTTTTATTTTACTGTATCTTAAATTTTTTCAAACATTGGTTGGAACTTGCCACACTGATATCATAAGCTCCAGTGGATGGAGGTTCACAGTTGGGATTAGAGATAAGGAAAAGTTACATGGAATGTGAGGACATACCTCAGGGATAGAGCATTTGCCCAGCGAGCATGAGACCCTGGTTTCAAACTCTAGCACAGAAAAACAAAACTGAGCTAGGGATGTGGCTAAACAGTACAGTACCAATTTAGCATGTGTGAAGCCCTGGTGATCCTTATTACCAAAGTTATGCTGTGCCCTGTGTTCCCCACTGTGAGGACCAACCTGGAGTCTTCAGGCCATGGCTGAGGGAATTCATTCTGCATCCATTCAAGCGTCACAACCACAGAGAAGTAAAGCCAGTGAAGCTGTAGGCAGCACGCACTTCTGCACTTGACTGTCCAAAGGGTAATGGTGAGATTTTAATCCAAGCTATGTTTAGACATAAATCAAAATTATAAACCTCATCATTATAAAATGGTATAAAATTTGTTGCATTTTTACATTGTCTGCCATGATAACCTGTTCTGGATTTCATAGAAATCCACAGACTTTCAGGGCTTCTCTTGGTAAAGAGTCTCCTACTGGTCTTACCACAGTTTAGCTCTCAGTTTAGTAGGAATTTGATATGTCTGATTCTCAACTCATTCAGACTGGAGCTGAGTTAGAGTTTTTGGACATCCTGTCTTTCTAAAGCAGAGTCATTATGTAGAACACTAACCCGACTATGAGAAGCAATGTCACCTTAGATTTTCCCGGTTGAGGAGAAATGAAGCTAGTGACCTCACAAGGCAGAACGATATGAACTCCCCCATCCACCCCAGATTGTAGTTTGCTCAGGTGACACAGGTTACATATGTTCTATTGAGAAAATGCACTGGGGGATCAACTGAGTGGAAAAAAATAAACAAGTTTCCCCAGAGACACTTATTCAGAACAGGCTAATGAAAGTACTTTGTTCACAGCTTTGGGAACACAGCAGTTAAGGCAAGAGGGTCTAGAGAGACTACCTTGGAGGCCGATTGGGAGAGGAAGCAAGAAAAGACGAAAAGTACAAGATCACTGTATTTTCTGTTCCCTGTGGGTGATCATAGCTGGTCTTGGCTGTAGATAAGCAGATTAAGTAGAACAATTTGCAGGTCATGAATGTCCTGAAAAGATACATTTTCTAAACATCACCAGCCTAGTTTTCATTGCCTACTCATGGACTACTGGCAAAAGGCCATAAGCAAGCATGGTGGTACATGCCTGTGATTCCAGCATTCAGGAAGCTGAGGCAGTAGGATCTCCTCAGGATGCCAGCCTGGGCTGCATAGAAGTTTAAGGTCACCCTGGAATAGATAGTGAGGACTTATTTCAAGAATGAAAACAATAACAAAAAGTAGAAATGCCATAACCAAAAATTTTCACTTTTTTTGGAGTGTGAATGAAGAAACTGGAGGTAAAATATAAAAGTAAAATACTCACATTGAATAAGGGAAACTTCCCATATTGCCCCAAGAGTCACTGATGAGAAAAAATTAGCAGATCTCCAGTATAAGACAGGGAAGAACTTGTTAAGATACATATATAAGAACTGAAAGGGCTGATGTATTTCAGTCCAAAGGCATCATCGCAGCAATTAATTTTTCAGGCTAATCACCTGCTTAAAATAGAATAAACAGACTCCCGACAGAGATCAGCTTGTTAGCGGCGGAGACGCCCGGCAATCCCACGTTTCGCGCGTGTCGGGCGAGCCGCGCGGAGGGCCCCAAACGCCGCCGGAAGCGGAGAGAAAGATTTGCTGGGTCCTAGCGCCCCGAGAATACAGACAGCTCGATCCCTCCCGCCCCCCGACCCGGTGCAGCTCTCCGGCGACTCCCGACAGAGATCGGCTTGTTGGCGGCGGAGACACCCGGCGGTCCCACGATTCGCGCGCATCGGGCGGGCCGCGCAGAAAGCCCCAAAGGATAGACTGGCACCTTGGAACCTTCATGCCTGCAGGGACTCCAATAACTGGTGAGATATCGGCGCTCGCGACCAGATCACCGAGTGGGGGAGGAGATCCATCCCTATACCTGCAGGGAACCCTGGGAGGGTGGGGGAGCAGTCTTACACACCTCACCCAG
>PVLD010024259.1:0-25799 GCA_004027595.1 Dinomys branickii
GCTATAAATTCCACGGGCAGTTCAGCAGGCGGAGGTCTGCTGCAAAGGCTGCTCCAATGATTCCTTCTCTTTGGGAGAATGTCCCTTAAGCTTTCTGCTGAGATTTGTTCTTCTGTCTTCCCTTTTTTGGGTATCAGATTCAAAATATTGAGCATTAGATTCCCCAGGCAGTTCAGCAGGCAAAGGTCTGCTGCAGAGGGTGCTCCAATGACTTTTCTTTGGAGGAATGTCCCTTAAGCTTTCTGCTGAGAGTTCCGCTTAAAAGGCTGTACAGAAGTTATTTAGCTACTCCCTAGCGAGAGACATGGGTGAGGTGTGTGAGACCACTCCCCCACCCTCCCAGGGTTCCCTGCAGGTATAGGAATGGATCTCCTCCCCCACTCGGTGATCTGGTTGTGAGCGCAGATAGCTCACCAGTTTTCGGAGTCCCTGCAGGCAGGATGGTTCCAAGGTGCCAGTTTTTTGTGCTATGCTCGCGATCCGCCGCTCACAGCCACTTGTTTCCTCCCGCTCTCCGGGCTTGGGGGAGGGAGCGGGATGCTCCGCTCCTAGGCTGCGCAGCCTGCCCGATGCGCGCGAAATGTGAGATTGCCGGGCGTTGCTGCTGCTAAAAAGCCGATCTCTGTCGGGAGTCGCTGGAAAGCTGCGCTGGCTCGGGAGGCGGGAGCGACCGAGCTAGCTGTGGCCCCCAGGGCTCTCGGACCCAGCCAAGCCCCCTACCCGCGCGGAGCGTCTCCGGCTCCCAGCGTCTGGGGCTTTCCCGCGTCTCGCCACGGCAGTTTGGGCCGCCCTACCGCATCTCCCCCGGCAGCTCAGAGAAACACGTTCAGTTTGATCTTCCCAGCCGAGGTCCCGGCATTCACGCTCGTCAAGTCTGTCTCGAGCTGGTGGTGTTTATCAAGGAGGATCGCTCTTTTGCGCTCACCTGGTTGCCATCTTCCCGGAAGTCTCCAACTCTTTTTTTTTTTTGAGACAGGGTCTCACCATAGTCCAGGCTGGCCTCAAACTCACTAAGTAGCCCACACTGGTGTCGAACTTGCGGCCATCCTCCTGTCTCAACCTCCAAAGTGTTGGAATGTTAACTTGCTCTAAAAGTTTTTTATTTTTGTTTTGTTTTGTTTTGAGACAAGGCCTCACTTTATAGTGCAGGCTGGCCTTGAATTCATGAGCTCAAACTCATGGTGATCTTCCTGCCTCAGCCTCACAAGTGCTGGGATTATAAGTACCCCACACCTGTCATTCCAAACGTTTTTAACTCTTTCTGTACTAATTTTATAAAGAACTGGTTAAAAAAAAAAAAGAAAGAAAACCTATATACTAGTTTTTCAGCTATACTTTGAGCATAATTCCTAAAGCAATTTTCAAAAGAAATAAAAATTAAATAAACCTTACATTTCTTGTTATGGTTTACAGCTACATGTCCCTCCAAAGTCTCATACAGTCACAGGTGGGGCTTTTTATAGGTGATTGGATCATGGGGTATGATACTCATCAGAGATTAGTCTACTCATGAGTTTATAGCTAAACATGATTTTGGAGGTGAAGCCTGGTTGTAGGGGGTAGGTCACTGGGTGTGACCTGGAATGGTCCATGTCCCTCCTTCCTTGATCTATCTGCTCCCCTTTACCATGAGCTGATTCTCCTCCACCACGCTGCCCTGGCCTTGGAGCCAGTCCACTACAAACTGAAACTTCTCCAAACTGTGAGCCACAATAAACCTCTCCTTCCTTAAGCTGTGGGTGTTGGGTATTTTGTCCCAGCAACAAAGAAAGCAACACATTTCTCAACAGCAAAATGTATGCTTTGTTAAAAGAGAAAACACATTATAATTTGATAACAAATGAAACAGTATTTTAAATAAAAGATAATTATAGGGGCCAGGGATTTAGCTCAGTGGCACAGTACCTGCCTAGTAAACATGAGGTCCTGAGTTCAATTCCTAGTACCCAAAAAAAGATAATTATAAAAAAGAATAAGAATCAACCTCAATCCATCTCCACAAATGTGATGATGTTAATATGATGCTGAACTGGGGGGAATCAGAATGAAATGAAGCATTCATTGAGGGTATTGATTGGAAGAGAAATTTCATTGTTTTTATCTAAAATATTACTAAGGGAAATTATTACTTTATATTTTGGGTACTCTGTGTGGATGTTCACAGCAGTTGGAAGGAAATTCCCACGTTTCCCCCTGCACGCAAACTTATCTCTATGCTGAAATGAAGTAGTTAGAAGAAGGTCCATCAAGCAGAATAAAGGTAGTACTGTACACATTCAGAAATAAATATGGACACTCAAGGATGAGGAACATCGCAGCCTGAGGATAGAGATAGTTATGTTTTCTTGGGAGTATCCTCAAGAGGAAGGATCTATGTTCCTAGTGTCTGTCATCAGTAGGCGAGGTTGAAATACAAGTCATCTGTGTACACTTGAACTTTAAAGATATGGTTCCCAGTTAATAGTGTTGTTTCCCTGAGGGTGGAAGTCTGTGGAATTTGTGGATTTATAGTCTGGGAGGAAAAAATAGCCCAGGCCCTATTCACAGGTTTACTATATTTTTAAGACTTTTGGGAACCTCGAAACGAGAAACCCGGAAGAAAAACAGGCCCCAGGGTAAAGAAGCAACTGTAACCTTGGGTAACTTTGTGTCTTAAAGGTGCAATTTTCTTAAAAGTGCAATTTTAAAATCACAATTTCTTTTTCTCCTTGTAGCACTGGTACTGGCTTTGGAGTCAGAAACTCTTCCATTTGTTGGCTGGGTCACTGAGAGTGTCTCTCTCCATCTTGAAAGATTTCATTATGAAGATTACTGGGGACTACAGGTGTTTGTGTTTACAAACTCTCTACTACACAGCTCAGCAGTTACTAGACACTCAGTAATGATACAGACACCCGACCTCTCATCATGTAGTCCCAACAGCTTAACTTCATTGGTTCTCTTTCATTTGTTTCAAGGACTTAATTTTTGAATACAGGAATTCTTCTCATTTTTAGTTATCAAACATTTATAAAATGCCTATTTTGTGTAAGGTTCTTAACAATGAAAGAGACACAATCATGTCTTTGGTCTTAAAATCCCCAGAAAATTATAAATTATTCTAAAACCCAATAGAGTGAATTCCCTTTCAGTATCCTACGTCCACCAGATTATTCTTAAACCTTCCCAGCCTATTGGTCCTCCTCTACCTTTCCTCCTGCCTCTCTCAAGTTCTAAGGCTTTGTTATGACACAGATTCTAGAACTTCCATGGGCTACACTCCCTTAGCCTGCTTAGGTCTGATCAACCTGAGTTATAGAATTCCTCAGAGACCCTCTGCATCTTTGTCTGCAAGGGCCTCCCTGACACCCAAGTTCACACTGCTCAGAAACAGTAAGTTTGAGTTGTTTTATCTTGGCCTCTCTCTGACAAAGGAATCCAGATGACGTGGAACCCACTGAAGACAACACCTGGACAATGGGTCTCCTGGGTAAGGACCAGCTTCCTCTCCAAAGCTTTCTTGAGCCTATCGGCTCAGGAGCCTTCTCTTAGGGACACAAACACAATTTTACCTTCCTCACCTTCTCTACCCATTACTTCATTCTCATGGATTACTCTGGAACCTAGAAGGAACCAGCCAGCAGTCTAGTCAACTCAAGAGTATTTGTAATGGTTCATTCTTTAGTTTCTAGAGTTTGAAGTGGCCAAACAAAATAACTATCCTCCATAGTAGGTACCTGGAGAAACTCCTTACTCAGTTATTACCCATCCTGTACTATCTTCACTCTGTGAGCTGCCTTAACTCTGAGAAATAACTGACTCTTATTTCCCCATAAATAAGGTAAGTCATCTTCTAATTCCCCTATAGCAAAAACAGGTCTGACACCATTCAAAGAGAATGCTACTCTCTGGAGTTTTAATCTGAGTTCTCCATCTAGCTTTCTCTTCCTCCCCTAGGGGTTATCTCATATTAGTTAAAAAAATTCTATTATACTTAAGACCAGAGTTACTATTTATTTTTTGCAGTGGTGCATTAGGAGCAAAATTATGAAGGATGATTTGACAGGTGAATTTTTCATTACACCAAACATCTATAAAACTCAGTAGACATGTGCCTAACTTGCCCTGACTGGATACTGGACGAAGGCCCTTCATTCTGAGCTATATCTCCAGCCCTTTTCATTTTTTATTTTGAAACTGGGACTCACTAAGCTGTACAGGCAGTACTTAAACTTGTGATTTTCCTGCCTCAGCCTCTCTGAGTGCTGGGATCACATGTGTATGCCGCATGGTTTATTACATTTTGAAATGGATTCATACCTAGTGCTTTTTTTGAAGTAGCTCTAATCTTGGTGTAATCTATGTTTTTAAGTCTTTCAGAGTTATTATCAGCATTTCAGAAAACGCTGATGTTCTTTAGCATTTTCACAGTCACAGGCTGCTTTACATTTTGTTTGCCCCCTCATCCCTTCCTTCTCCAAAAATCTTCAAAGCCTCTGTTCTTTGAAAAGCACAACATGTTGTCTATTTAAGCCTTTTTCTTCTTACAAATCCAAGAAGCTACATCAGTTAAATGAATCCAGCGACACACATACAAGCTGAATAGTCTCAGTGTGCTCACCAGCTGGTCAACGCGCAGATGCCCGTCTCACCACAAACACGTGGTGGCTGAGACGGTGTCTCTGCAGGGAGGAATGTCTGTCATTTTCTATGGCTCACAGCTTCAGTCAGCATCTTTTAGAAGTCTCTGAAGTTTTTTGTTACTCACCATGCAAATTTTTGAGCATGCATTCCCTAGATGTGTATATTTATAAATACTATTATTAATGTACAACTAAACAAAGATGTATGTTTTAAAATAAAAAATTATAAATGTTATAGATATGAGATAAAACTACATAAAAATAGAAGTTCTAAGTTTTTCTCATACCCCAAAGGATTGCTTTCCATAGCACTAATTTCTTCCAATCTCTTGTCTGAGAAAAGGAAGCTCCACCAGGGAGGAAATTTGTCAGATTGCCCACTCTAAACCAAGCATATACAACATGTGAAGCCCTTAGAATATAACTAAAAATGGGAAGGGACAGAAATGTGGGGACAGTAAAATGATAAAGAAATGAAGGATCTGAGGAAGCAGAAAAAGAAAAGAAAAAGTTCTGTTACGCAGAAGTTGTCTCTGACAATAACACAGCCCAGATAAGCCACCTATAGGTTTCTGTTTCAGAAATAACTCTGGCAGTCATCCTGGTTCTCCTGGCACTCGCCATTTTCGCCATTTTGGTAACAAGATGGGCACAAAGAAGGCAAAATGGTAAGTACTGAGTCAAAATGGAGACTTCTTGTCAAATTCACAAAAGGGAGGGCGCCAAGACAGTCTTAAGTTTGCTTCTACCAATACTCTGGAACTGTGTTTCAAATACATGAGTCAAAAAATCTCTGACTTAGCAATTTTCCTTGCACTGCTACATTCCTAAAATTTATGTTATCAATACTGTCAGTGATCAAAGAAATCACAAATATAATTTCGCAAGAGTAATAAACATACTTTAAAACAATATTATCTGAACTCCAAAGGAAAGTGAGTAAACTGGAATTGAGAAGACAGAGTGCTACTAGTTATCAGCATCTAATAGTATACGGAAAGGACTGGAGGCTTTCCGTGATGTAACACAGAGGGGTGATGAGACAAATACCAGGCACACAGCGCTTAACAGTGCAAGAGAGACAGGGCTTATAAAAGCAGACTCCTTTCTACATCAGAGTCCCATGCATCCTTCTCAGTACCTCTCCCTCTTCCTTCTAATCACCCTGTTTCCCACACGAAAAGCCTGTGAGCCTTCAGACAGCAATTAGCATGAAAAGATAGCTATGCATACCAGGGTTTCCTGGAGATATGGAAAGAGGTGAGAATCGGTGATGCGCTCTATCAGAAAGCCACTTTGGGAGCAAGGACGCACATCTAGAAGGAGGAGAGCTGGGTCGGAGGAGGATAGTTCTCACAAGTAATTAACAGAAACATTTTTGCCTAATTCTTCCACAGAAATATATGTTTCCAGATATAATTCAGAACAAAGTAAGTACTTATATCCATGAGAAAAAGAAATAAAGAATTTATGAATTTTTTGTAAGCCAGAAACAAAAATTCATGTACTGTTTTGTTTCCAGCACCTGGTAGAAGATATATTCCATGAGCTGAACTTCTAAGTTACGAAGAAAAATACATACCAAAGATTTCTTAGAGCCTTGCAAACCAAATGTTGTTGGGCAGAATCCATTAGTAGTGAGTAAGCCTGCAAGATTCTGAGGCTTCTTTCAGAGAGCAATAACAGATACCAAGCCTTGGAATAGCAGACTCTGAGCATTGCGGTAGATGGGTCAGTGGAGGTTCCAAGTCCAATAGCGAAGAGGGTCTCAGTAAAGGGGTAGGATGGAAGGATGACTAGGAGTGAGGAAAGCAGATGCAAAGAAGGTGACTATGACTGAGAGGTACAGCACCAAGCTGAATATATGAACAGCTAAAGCAGATTTTCCATAGTAAGACCTGGCAAGACACCAAAGGTGCTAACAAAGATAGGTCAGAATTAATAAAAGGGAAAATGGGAGCGAGGCAGGGGAGTAAAAGCAACTTCAAAGCTCCTCCTGATTATCATTCAGCCTACATACTATTCCAGGCCTGGGGACTGATATAATCACTTATCTACCATCATCTGCCTCTGCTACTTTCGCACAATCCCATAGTTCCTGAAAAATATATTAATTCACATTATTTTTGAAAACTGGAAGTTCATATCTGCGTTAACTCTCAGAGTCTCACATAAAGCCCCACTGGGCTACATTTGCATCAGGGTGACAGAATATCTGAGGAAAAAACGACTTAAGGCAGAAAGGACTTATTTCAGGTCATGGTTTCAGAAACCAAAGTCCATAGTCAGCTGACCCCATAGCTTCCAGGCCTGTGGCAAGGCAGAAACTTCAAGGGAGAAGAGCGTGGCTGAGCAAGGCTGCTCACCTCATGGGAGCTGAGAAGCGGAAAGAACGGGAAACAACAGAAGGGAACGAGCCAGGGACCAGATACAGCCCCCAAGGTCACACTAGCCTCACCTCCTGTTTCCATTGCCTTCCGATAATGCCGTCAGATTGGTATCTCATCAATGGATTAATCCACCTAATGAAGCTAGAACCCCCATAATCCAATTAGTTCTCTAAGCCCCACCTATAAACACTTTTGCACTGGGGTTAAGTTCTCAATACTGTATATGAGTTTTTGAAAGATGCTTCATATTAAAACCAAAACGCTCACTAATAATATTGAAGAAAAATCATGTAGCTGTCTTTCCTTTATTCTCTAGGTGCTAGGCTTCTGGACTATGAAGATGGCAAAGGTAAACAGATTAGGAACTACTAGAGAATTGATGAAAGAATGGGTTATTTAGGAAAAAAGGGCTCATCTCCCTTGTAGCATAATTTGTTAAAACAGCACATTTTTGCTGCTATAAAGTTAACTACTTATCAATCTCTCTATGCATGTGCATATACAAAGAATTGTGCATTTATCTCAGAAAAGGCAAATATTTCTCTTATTAAGACGACTAAAAGATCCAGCTCCTGTTTACTCCTAAGATTTTGAAGAGATTAAAATACTCCTTGAAACAATTTCTTAGATGTTTAAAATGAGGATAAAATATTACATATAATTTATAGGTTGTTATATAGATTAAATGGAATAACGTAAAAAGTCACTTTGGGAGACTTTGGACACTATACAGTATAATGTAAGAAGACATGAAACTTACAATTTCTATTTTAGAAGATGAAACTGCAGGTACAGTATGGCACATGCCTATAATCCCAGCACTCTAGAGGCTGAGGCAGGAGGATCACTATGAGTTTGAGGCCAGCCTAAGCTACATGCTGTTTCCCTGAAAAAACTACCTGGAAAACAAGTTCTAGCAGGACTTTAGAAGAGACATCCCCTACAAATGAGCCCTACTGGTGGTTCAATGTCAGCCTGAACTATGTAGCAAAATCCCAGAAAATAAAAATAAAAAAGAAATTGATGCTCAAAAAGGTTGATACTTCCGGGCATGGTGGCTCACAGATACTAACACTTGGGAGGCTGAGACAAGAAGATTGCTATAAGTTTGAGGCCAGCCTGGGCTCAAGGCCAGCCTGAACTGCATAGTGAGACCCTGTCTCAAGAAGGGAACAAAGAGGTTGGTAATTACCCGCGTTTACCTAGCTAAAGAAAGAGGGCACAGATTTTGTGACTGACTCCAGTATGTGTTCTTACCACATACTACCCCACCTTGATTTAAGAGAACAGCTCATTTTATACAAAATTTCAGTATTTTTATTATTATTATTAACTATAAGCTTCCCCCAATGCAGATATGTGTTCTGACATGAATACAGAATAATGATAAAGCTTCAATTAAGTAAAACTTCAAAAATTTGAATTATGAGGACACTCCAAGGCATTATCTAATTTGTTTGCAGGGTTGTACATACCACTAATTTCAATATACTGTGCATATCTTTAACTCTCACACTTCAACATGCATTACTGTCTTTCAAAATCTACTCACTTGGGCTGCTTCTGGATGTGCCCCTGCTCACTTGCTCTCCTAGCTCCAAAACTCACTAAGTGCCGCTAGAACTGCCTCTCATGCTGGCCTGAATGCACTAAAGTTGCCTATACTAGGTCCACCCACCAAACCAGAACTGTAGGGTTGATGAGGTTGTATATTGTGGGAACAATCACACACACACACACACACACACACACACACACAGCACAGTATAAGCAAAAGTACCACAGTTCCCCAAAAGTGGAGGAAAGAATGAAAGGTCCAAGGTCCACATTTAAACTGACGGCCCATTCCTCCCCTTCTTACCTCTATGATTCATGTGTAATGAACAACAACAAGGAGTAAAGGCTAATGACACCCTCTTTCATTTTTGAAAGAGAATCCCCTAAAAACGGAAATATCTGGAAAAGTAATAAATCTCAGTAATAGAATGTAGATTAATGGTAAACTTATTTCTTCATGAGTTATTGATAAAACTAACCTGTTTTATTTCTTTCCCAAAAGTTTCATCCTTTAGGAGATCTAGAAGAGGAAAAGGTAAACAAATTTTCATTAGTAAGACAGCAATGTAGACATAATTTTCCAGGTTAAATCTCATTATATTTTCATTTTTTAGGACTGTGGCCATCATGTTCAACAGAAACTGGTAAATAAATCAGATACTGGATTCTTAAGAAATTAATACATACTAAGTCTGCTTAAGACAAATTAAGACACTTCAATTCTCTAGACATTTCATATGGTGATCAAGTAAGTATACTTATAAAGGGTAAAAATGAATATTTCCTGTCATATCATGAGGTGCTAAAAATCTCCAGTATTAGATAGCTTTCTATCACTGTGACAAAATATCTGAGAAAAGCAATTTTTAAAATAGGAAATATTTATTTTTGCACATGCATTCAGGGGTTTAACTTCATGGTTGCTTGATCTGCTCGCTTTTAGTCCTGTGATGAGGCAGTATATCAGATGAAAATTTCTGGTTCTGATGGCAGCCAGGAAGCAGAGAGATCTCACTTTTATCACAAAGTCCCTTTCCTGAAACCCATTAAGTTATTAATTAACAAATGAATTAATCCACACATGAAGTGAAAGCCCCCATAATCTAATCACCTCCCGAACACCTGCCCTGAACACTGCTGACCAGGAAGCAAGCCTTCAACATATTAGCTTCTGGGGGATACTTAAGGTTCAAACTATAGAAGTCTTCACCCTCCGTGTGCTTGGTGCAGGTAGGAGATTCTCACTCAGAGGGCCAAGAAATGCTTTCACCAGGGTTTGCGTATGGGCCCTCCTTGCACATGCCTACCACCAAGTGAGGTACTGGAGCGGGAGCTCCATGAGCTGCTGGCACTACTCCAGGTCTGGACTGTAGTTGGTGTGCTCACCTCCTGGGGGGTCACAGACACAGGCAATCTGTGATCACCACCAGTACAGCCCACGTCTAGCTTGTGTACATGCCCTAAGCTACCAGGAGACACAGAATCAGGTGTCCACAAACTGTTGACCCTGCAGTTCAGATCTGACTTTTGTCTGGACCCTGAACTGCCTGGGGTCACAGGACCACTGGCCCAGGATTGCTCCAACAGTGCAACCCACTTCTGGGTCATATATGTGCCCTAAACTGCAAAATGTCACTGCATCAGACAGTCTGCCATCAGCAGACATCACAGTCTGCATCTGACCTGGGAGACCTAGATGCACTTCACCATCTGCCAGAAAACTCCAGACTAAGCAGTGTATCTCAGTGGACACTGAAAGGCAAGCCTGATCACCAGGAAAACTAGGGACACTAGTGGCCATTGCTAAGGTGCTAGGGAAGAGGGAGACTGAGCTTTCTGCATCTGGTATCAAACATGACAAGACAAGGGACTAAAACACAATCTCAGAACTCCACACCACTCAGAACAAGTCAAGGAGACATCGATATAGGAGAACTTGGTAAACACACACCTGAAATTACTGAAATGATTGCAATAGAAGTAAAGAAACAACTCCAACATGCCATAGAATAGATCAGATCAGAAACGATCTTTCAGGAAAAAAATGAAATGACAATAATAATGAAAGAACTGATCAGCACATCTAAAGAAGAGACACATAAAAAATAGAACATAGGCAGTGAATGGAAATGTTAAATGAAAAATATAGAAATGAATTAGAATGCATGAACCAGATTCAAAGAGACATTCAGGAAGTAAAAACTTTCATTAAAAGCTGCCAAAACCACTTGAATGAAGCCAAAGATAGAATTTCAGATCTTGAAGACCGCATGGCAGCTAGCCATCATGAAAGAAAGGATCTCTTAAAATCAACAAGGAACAAGGAAAAATCAATTCAACAGATGCAAGACGAGGCAAAGAGGAATAATGTACAACTAATAGGAGTCAATGAAGAGGCAGGAGGCAACACAAACAACATAAAAAGAACATTTGCAGAAATAATAGGAGAAAAATCTCCCAAGCATGGAAACAGAACCTAATATGCAGTTACATGAGGCATATAGAATTCCAACTAACCATAACCAAAATAAAACTACATTCAGATATATAATAGTCAAGATCTCAGATCTCCAGCAAAATAAAAGAATATTAAAATCTGCTAGAGAAAAGAAACAGATTACCTATCTGAAAACCCATCAGAATCACGGTAGACTTCTCAACACAAACCATCCAATCAAGAAGAGCTTGGAGCAAAGTATTACAGGTCCTGAGACAAAACAGCTTCCAACCTGACGTACCCTGCCAAACTGTCCTTCAAATTCAATGACGTACCCTGCCAAACTGTCCTTCAAATGCAATGGAGAAATAAAATATTTCCACAATGAAGAACAACTGAAGAATTTCATGAGTGCCAAACCATCATTGCAAAAAGTACTAAGACATATTCTGGAAGGAGAAAAAAATGACTGCAATTTCAAGAACAACAATAGATAGAAAGGAACCATCCAGAAGAGCAAGCAATTAAACAGGTGGAAAAAGTAGCAACCTAAATGTCCATCCACTGAGGATTGGATAAAAAAATTACGGTATTTTTATATAATGGAATATTACTCAGCTATAAAGAAAGATAAACTGGAGGATTTTATGAGTAAATGGTCACAACTAGAGACCATACTCATAAGTGAAATAAACAAGACCTCCATATGTAAGTAACATATTGTCTCACTAGTGTAAGAACC
Source organism: Dinomys branickii (assembly GCA_004027595.1). Lineage (NCBI taxonomy): Eukaryota > Metazoa > Chordata > Mammalia > Rodentia > Dinomyidae > Dinomys > Dinomys branickii. Next base: position 11,749 of record PVLD010024259.1, read on the forward strand.
TGAAAGAGTGAATAAAAACTAGGAGGTATGATAGACATTGTGAAGCTAAAGGAAAATGGTCAAAAGTAAAAGGCAACAGGGTGTGGGAAAGGAGAAGGGAAAGAAGGGGAAATTATGTATGTATGTATATGCAGGAGAGCTAAGAGTGGTACTACTGTCTTCTGAAAGGAACAGTTAATAATTACTTGTTTCATCAATATTGCATGGCTCAGTTTGATTTCCTGAGAAACCACTTTGAAGATATCAATATGTAATACAACAACTATTGTTAATTTCCTACCAGTTTGTCTATAACTCTATTGCTTGTATTGTTCTTATGCTATTTTGTAAATGGATTTTGGTGTGTCAATATGTTTTCCTTCTTTTATTTTTAAAATAAATTTTTTTAAAAATTCAAATTATAACAAGACAAAAATAAGAAGTGTAAAGAAGATTTTGACGCCCCCACCCCTCCCTACCCTTGCAGGGCTGTGTGCCCCTCCTCATCCTCCTCCCCTCCTCCTTTCCTCCTCGTCCCTCTCCCACAGTGAGGCCCTAGTTCCTGGGTGCACATGTGAGGGCAGTGGCGAGGAGGGAGGTCCGTACCCCTGGGACCGGTATGCACCAGGACATCCATGTGTGTGCTCAGCTACAGGCAGGTGGCGGTTGCCCTCTCCTGGTTTGCAAAGCCAGGAAAGGTGCCTGGAGTGGCTCGAGGTTGCTGAGCAGATTCCAGCCAAAATAAACAACAAAAAATACCCAGCAACTGTTTAAAAGATTCCACTACAGATCACAGTAGAACTGGTAAGATCTGGGAAGCTCTGAGTACATCAAAAGTAACAATATTTCTAACAAGATGAGATTGTAACAAAAGACTTCTGAGCCATACGTAGTGGCACATGCCTGTAACACCAGCTATTAGAAGGCTGAGACAGGAAGATTACCATGGCTTCAAGGCCAGCCTGAGCTACAGCCTGCACTACAAAGCCAGATCTTGTCTCAAAAAAAAGACCAAAGAAAACAAATAACGTCTGTCTTTTTCTCATCCAGAGGATAAAGTCATTTGTCTGTCCTTGGAAAACCAACTACCATGTCTCCAGGCAGCCCTGTGAATGAGTCTTAGGAGGGTGTCTTCCCAAAGTTGAACTTTGAAATGACTGTGGTTCCTGCCAATGCTTTGGTTGGTAACACACCCTGAGCCAGAATTACCCAGCCAAGCCACTCCAGGATTCTCCACTCACAAAAAGCATGGGTGTCTTAGTTACTTTTCTCTCATTGCTGAGACAAAATACCCAATGCCCAAAATTAAGGAAGGAAAAGGTTTATCCAGGTTAAAGTTTGTGGGGGTTTCAGTCCATACTCGGCTGGCTCCAAGGCAGAATGACACATGGCAGAGGGAAAATAGAAAACAGCAAGGACAACAAGAGCAAAAGAGAGGAAGGGTGGCAGGCAGCCTCTTTCTGTCCCTTACACTGTATGTAAACTATCCGCCCCAGGTCAGGTATAGCACTCACATCCATAATTCCAATATTGGACCACGAATCCATCATAAACTCTAGAAGATGCCCCATGATTGCATGAGGATTTAGGGGACATGCAGACACAAACCACAACAGTGGGATAATGAATACTGCTTCTTTCCAGCTGCCACATTCCAGGAGTGACTCTTACACAGCAGTTGACTATAAGTGATACACACATTGTCCTGGAAGAACCCAAATCCTCAGTAATGGTAGATCTTTTTTAAATAAGTATCACTGTCTTCATTCAGCACTTGACCTAACACTGATCCAATTTACTACTTTAGTGACAGTGTTTATAAAAAGATGTTTAGAAAACGTGATCTGCTGTTCATAGACTACCTCTGTCCTACAGATTTCATTAGAATGTATTTTACACAATGTTTAGGATTTGCCTCAAAATAATGGGAGTGAGGGAGGGAGGGGAGAGGAAGGCAGTATGTGAAGAATGGAAACACGCTGAGGTGTGCTGATTGGCACTTGAGAGTTCCTCATGTTCTTTCTATGTCTTTTCAAAATTTCCCATAATAAAAAAGTTGTGTTCTGCCAGGTCTGGTAGCACACACCTGTAATCCCAGCACTCAGGAGGCTGAGGCAGGAAGATCATTGCAAGACCAGCCTGGGCTACAAACTGAGCCCAAGGTCAGCCTGAACTGCATAGCAAGAACCTGTCTCAAAAAAGACAAAAAAAAAAAAAAAAACAGAAAGTTTAAGACCAGTGAGAACAATTTAGTGATATAGTGAGACCCTGTCTAAAACTAAAAACTGAAAAGGGCTGGGGATGTAGCTCAGGGGCCCTGGGCTCACAGTACTACAGGTAGGTAAGTATTTTATGGACTCACAAGTGTGATCCTGAGAGCAGTCTTTGGAGCTAGATTATCTGTAACTCATTGCCCAGCTGGCTCAAACTTGTGCTTCATTCCTGCCTCGGCCCACTGGGGTGCTGGGACTGAGCATGCACCACCACACCTGATTTAGACTCCCTCTGCTTCGTGATATTCTTTTTGTTTTAATTTCAGTTATGAGAAGAGTGTTTAACTCTTATTAATCTTATTTTATGCGTACTTTCACCTACTCTCCCCTCTCTAAAAATCTGATGCAAATAAATATTTCAGAGCCTTAAAAAAAAGAATATTTTGATTAATGTTTAGAAATGTTCACCTTTATGCAGTAGGTTTTTCTTACCAAGTACCATCCTTTTCCTCTCATGAGTTAACACACAAGTACTCTGACAGTGACATCAGCAAGTGAAACAGAAGCTTTTCACTGTCAACCCTCTCAAAAGTATAGATTTATACAGCTATCCATGGATGAGGCAACCTTTCTGGGAATCTAGGAGTCCAGTGGAGAAATTTCAGCACATAACTGCATCATAAAATCTTAGAATATAGGCCTTTAAAGGGTTAATGCTAACCACTAAATGTGCATTTCTTATGATATTGAGGAATAAATCCCTGAAATTCATCATATTATGGTGTTACTTGGGTAATAAAATTCCAAGGGCACAAATAAATGTGGTTATTGTCTAGGTTACCATTTACATCTCCTGCTTCTTGGGCATCAAACTTCCTCAATGACATACACTTGGCCAGTGCAAGAAGCTACCTCAATGTGATGAAATTAAGGGTTTGTAGGCAAGAAAATAAAACTACACATAATAAGAAGAGAATCAATATGTACTCAGCACCTATTATGTGCTAGTCACTCCAGTGGGTATTTTTCATTTTATTTTGTACGTATAAACTAAACCCTGTTAGTCCCACATAGAGGAGCTGCCCAAAAATCCCTCCCTCGTTGTCTAACATCTCCACCAGCTACAGTGGAGGACAAAAGGAAAAGGTGCTTCATTCTCCAGGCTTATGTAGTCCCACATTAGGAATACTGTTGAAGATTTCAGTTCCCATAATCCTTTGCACAGTGAGCTTATATAAATCATAATACAATGTTTTTTTCCTATATATGTAAGGCACTTCACTTTTCAGGCTAAAAGCCAAATTCTGATCCCCTTCTACACACAAGTACTGGCATTTGTATTCACCCCAGGCTTGGTCCATCCTCCTTGTGGTTATCTTTAACTCTTTTCTCCATTTCTTTTCATGCAATCCACCAGCAAATCCCATTACTGACATTTCCAAACTATTTCCCAAATCAGATCGTTTTTCACCACCAGACCGATCTGAGCCTGAACACCAGCACCTCACTGATTAATTATCTCTAATAATACCAGAACTAAAATTGAAATGAAAATTTATTTTTCTTTGTTCATTTCTTGTGTATGTGTATGTTTTCAGAAGACTCCAGAGGAGAATCCAGTAAGTGTTCTCATTTCTCAATGAATATTTGATTCTTATTAGTAACATTTTCCTAGATTGTAAATGTTTTGAGGAAAGAGAAACCCTATCACATTATATGAACATTTAATGAAGTCTTCTAATGCAGATTTAAAATAGTGTTAGTAGCAAGTTCCCAAATTAAAAGGAATAATGAGAGAAAAAGGTAGAAGGGAATAAGAGAGAAGTGAATGAAGAAGGGAGGGGTGAGAACAGAGGAAGATGTAAGCCACAGCACTTTATAGGAATAGCATTTGTCTGCTAAAAATTAAACCCTTTTTAGAGATTGGAAGGATGAGAGATACACCGGGCACACCTGCAATCCCAGCACTTGGGAGACTGAGTCAGGATTGCCATGAGTTCAAGGCCAGTCTGCACTACATAGTGAGTTCAAGGACAGCCTGGCATACACAGCAAGCCTCTCCCAAAAAATAACAGAAAGGGACAGGGGAAGCAGGGGAAGGGGACGGGGTAGGGGAGGGGGAAGGAAAAGAAAGAAAGGAAAAATGAGAGATACCTGGTTCGAGTGGTTTCCAAGCAGTCACCACCTGGTCAGTAATGCCTCCCTGAATTCCTGAGAAACTGGTGACAAGCACTGACACTGATATGCAAAGGTTAGGGACCCAAATTCTAGTGATGCAACTCATGTTTTTCTGTTTGTGTGTTTCAGCACCATTAGTCAGCTCCACAGGTAAGTCCTTTGTGGCTAATTTTCAATTCTAGTGTCATCTAGTTTAGAAGCCTTGTTTCTGTATTTTTGTAAAGAAGTTTTAAAATAAGCCCAAAAAGTAAAATTTTATCTCCACGCCCTTGATGTACCAACTAGTAGTATTTTGTCATATTTCTCCAGCTATAGATAACGTTGAAATCCCTTTTGTCCCCATCCCTACACCAACTACACTCCCCTCCTCCTAAACACTTTTAAATGCATTATAAATCTTTAAAGTCTTTTTTGCATACTTATATAACCTCTATCACTGAATAAAATATAGTATTTATACTGTTACAATTTTACTAAAGGTGTCTTTATGACTTGAGTTTTCCCCCAAAAATATAATTTTACAATACACAGATATCCAAGTTATACATTTTAACTGTTGACTGATATTCCAACTTACAAATACACAGCATTTTCCCCTATTATTTCCCCTACTGATGCATTGTCAATGCTTCCAATTTCTGGCATCACAAATAACACTGCAAAGGTTACTGTCTTGGTTACTTTTCTCTTGTTGCTGAGACAAAATACCCAGCACCCAAAATGAAGGAAGGAAAGGTCTATTTAGCTTACAGTTTGTGGAGGTTTCAGTCCATCCATTGCTGGTTCCAGGGCAGAGCAGCACATGACAGAGGGCAAACGTTCCAGGCCACAGAGCACAGCAAAACAACCAGCAAAAGGGAGGAATAACTGCCAAGCAGCCTCTTTCCTTCCCTTACATTGTAAACAGCCCACCCCCACCCAGGGGGCGTGTAGCTCTCACACAGTCTCCATGCCCTCTTCCACAGGCTCAGGATGTGTACAAAGTAAGCACCCTGGCTTCCTGCTGAGTCACTCAGCCAAACCTCTAGACTCCCCAAGTTGACACAATGTATCAACCATAAGTTACCTTTAAGTAGTAGATATAAAGCAACTCATTAAGGTATGTACCCTGAAGAGGGGTTAGTGTATCATATGTAATGAATAATAATGTAACTTATGCTATATTTTATATTTTACTAGCTATAATTGTGCTCTGTAGTAGTTACATAGAAAGAATATATATACATATATGTATATTTACTTCCATTTATTAAATCTTTATATTTTGTGTTAAATGTTTGAAAATATTGCCTCCAGTTCTGTCATTTAATTTTAAAGTTTATGTCTCTTAACTTTTAGAAGGCCTCCACTCTACCTACCCAACACGTAATTTACTGTAATAAAATGTACTCTTTTGGCCTTTCTTATCTGGATATCACAAAGATACTATATCAAAATTTTCTTAATGGTTATAAAGTTTCTCTTTCTACAAGAAAGCATTAACGATTTCTTTTGAGGGGGTTATTTTAGAAATTACATAGATGGGAACCTAGTTTTTGTTTAAAAAGCTTGATTTTCCAACTGGATTTATGTACTGATGAATCCATTCCCCACTGATTTGCAATGCCACCTTCACTTGTAAGTTTGGTTTTTCTCTAAATTTTGTTTGCTATTCCAGTGATCTTTTTTCTTTTACTAAACCAATACTGCATTGCTTCCATTATTAAAACTTTATCGCATTTATTATAAGGAGTGTCATACTATTGTTCTGTTTTCCAGAATTACTTTGGCTACTGTTGGACCTTTATTCTTACCCAAAAATTAGTTCATCAGATATCAAAAAAGTCACACTAAGATTTCATTCAAATTTCATTGTCTGTAGATTTATATACAAAATCAACTCTTCCATGCATTAACATAGCAATCTATGTATTATTCAAACTTTAATATAATCTTCAGTAATGTAATGCAAATTTTTCCAGAAAGGTCTTGCATGTTTTTGTTATGTTAATTCTTCTGTGTGTGTGTGTGTATGTGTGTGTGTAGTGTTTTTGAGGCTGAGTATTGAACCCACTGCCTCACTACCAAAGCACTCTACCAGTGAGCTATCTGTCTGCCCCATTTTTGTTTCTGTTGAATGGTATTTTTGTTTGTACTGGACTTGACAATTATTATAAATTTTATGCTGTACCTCTGAGAGATTTTTTAAATCTAGCTACTTTACTGTTTTCCTAGAATTCTAAACACAGTCTTTTATTCTACCTATTACATCAATTTTCTAATCATTTCTTTTTCTTCTGCTCATTAAAACTAGTATTAATCACACCTTCCTTCTCAGTGTCCAATTATAACAGGAAAGCCTCTGGCTTCACCATATGCTTGCTTCCTTTTGGAGGCACCCATTGATCAGCATAGGGAAAGTCCTTTCTATTTCTGGTTAGCTATCAAAAACTTTATCAAGAATGACTACTGAAAAATTGTAATTAATTGTTTTGCCCACTTATTGGCATAATATTATTCACTTAATTAAAGTTGGCACTCTATTGATATGTTCTACTTCATTAGGCTGTGCATTCTGTCTGTTACCATTCACCAGAGATAGCCATTATTTATTATACAATCAATCTGGTTTTACTTGATCATATTCATCATAAGGAAATTGTACCTGTACATGATATATCCTGATTCCTTGTTTCTCATACCACTGCCCTCCCTTCAACCCCTTTTCCCTTCCTTATTTCCGAAACATTGTTTGCATTTTATCTTTTTTTTCTTTTCCATTCCTTCCTTTCTCCTCCTTCCTCCCTTCTTCCCTTTAACTATTGAACAATTTCTATTTGAAAATATCTATGATGCATTTTGGTTCTTATTTACATTTTCAGTTTCTCACACCATACAATTTGATATTTACATGTGTCCAATTTATTTCACTTAAGAGATGGTCTCATGATACATCCATTTATCCAGAAATATCTCAAGTTTATCCTTCTTTGTGTCTTAGTAGTACTACATGGTATAAATAAAAAATAACTTTAAAACCACATTTTTATCCATTCCTTAGTTGATGGGCATTTGGGTTGTTTCCAAGATTTAGCTGTGACAAACTGTGCTGCTATAAACATGGGTACATATTGTTTCACTGGGATATGATGCTTTTAGCTGGGTCAAATGGGACCTCTATTCCTAGTTTTTTGAAGAATCTCCACACTGGTTTCCACTGTAGTTGTACCAGTCTACATTTCCACCCACAGTGGAGAATTCCTTTTCCCCCACAGCCCAGCCAGCATATGGACTAAGTTGGAATTTCAGCATTGTTTTAATATGCATCTCTCCAATGATCGGTGATGAACATTTTTTCATATATTTATTGACCATTTCTATTTCTTTATCTGAGAAAAGTGTGTTCATCTCAGATGCCCATTTTAGGACTGGGTCTTTAACTTGAGGGGGTCAGATTTTTTTCAATTGTTTATATATTCTGGATAGTCTTCCTTTTTCTGAGGAACTGTTTTAAATATTTTCATACACTATGGGCTGTATTCTTACTCAGCTGGTGACTTCTGCTGTGTGCAAAAGCTTTTTAATACGATGAGATCATGGTTGTTGACTCTGTAGTATTTCCCATGCCATTGGGGCTTTATTTTTCAATTCCTTGCCAGCACCTGTATCTTCAAAACTTCTGCCTATTCTCTCTTCCTGCAAATTTAGTATTGCTGTTTTAATATTTAGATTTTGATCCATTTTATTTTAGTTTAGTGCATAATAGAGACTAGATACAGTGGTTGGCATGTCAAAAGCCAGTATTTTCCGCACCATTTGTGAAAGAGGCCATCTTTCTTCCAGTGAATGTGTTCGGCACCTTTGTCAAATAGGTGGCTGAGCATGTTTAGAGTTATTTCTGCATCTTCTAATCCAGTGATCTTCAGATCTGTTTTTTGCCAGTACCATCCTGTTTTCTTCACAGTAGTTTTGTAGTATAATATCAAGTCAGGGATTGTGATGCCCGTTGCCTTGCTTTTGTTGCTCAGAATTGTTTTTACTATTTTTAGGTCTCTTCTAATTCCAATTGAATTTTAGGAATGTTTTCTGTAGTTCTGTAAGGTATGCTAATAGTATTATGATTGAATTGCATTAAATCTGTATAATAATTTTGGAAGTATGGCCATTTTCACTGTTCTTCTACCAAAGAGCAAGGGATATCTTCCCATTTTCTGATATCATTTTCAATATCCTTTTTTCAAAATACTGTAATTTTTAACATAACGATCTTTTACTTCTTTTCTTAGACTGATTCCTGTTTCATTTTTTCAGTGTTATGAAAGTGATGGTACATAATTTCTCTATCAGTGAGTTTATTGTTTGTGGACAGGAATGCTATTGATTTTTCGGCTATGCTACTGAATTTGGTTATTAAATCTAGAAGTCTTTTGGTGGAGTATTTCAGGTCTTCTATGTGGAGTATCATATCAACTGCAAATAGATAATTTCACTTCTTCCTTTCCTATCCTTATTATTTTTACTTCTTTCTCTTGTCTAGTTGCACTAGCTAGTGTTTCCAGAACTATATTGAAAGGAGTAGTGAGTGGATATTCTTGTCTTGTTCCTGATTTTAGAGTGAAAGGCTTCAGTTTTTGACCATTTAGTATGATGTTGGCTGTTGGTTTGTCATGTATGGTTTTTACCTGATTGACATAAAGGAAATCTCTTGCAATTTTCTAAAGAGTTTTTATCAATGGGTGTTGGAATTTTTCAGATGTTTTTTCCACATCTACTGAGATAATCATGTGATACTTGAGTTTGACACTGTTGATTTGGTATATTACATTTATGGATTTGCGTATGTTGACCCATCCTTACATTCTTGGGATGAATCCCACTTGGTCATAGTGTATAATCTTCTTGATTATTTATTCATTGTTTGCCAGCATTTTATTGAGGTTCTTTGCTTCTGTGTTCATTAGGGAGATTAGTCAGTAGTTCTATTTTTTTTGGTTGGCTCTTACTCTGGTTTTAGAATCAGGGTAATACTTGCTTCCATGAATGCCTCTGGGAGTATTATTTCCCTTTCAAGCCCATCAAAGAGTTTGAAACAGATCTCTAAATTTCTTGCAGAATTCAGCAGTGAATCTGTTAGGCTCTGGTCTTTTCTTTTTTGGTAAGTTTTAAAATAATTTTCAATTGCATTGATTGATATTTAGTTATTTAGAAATTCCGTATCTTCTTGATTTAGCTTTGGCAATTCATATGTATCTAGAAATCTGTTCATTTCTTCTGTGTTTTCCATCTTATTAAAGGTTCTCTAGGTATTGATAATCTTGATTTCCATAGGATCTATTGTAATTTCACCATTTTCATTCCTAACTGCATGAATTTGAATCTTTTCTTTCCTTTTTTGATAAGGTTGCCTAAGGGGTCATCAATTTTAAATCTTTCAAAGAAGCAACTCTTCGAGTCATTTTTATATTATTTGTTTAGCCTCAATTGCATTAATTTTTGCTCTGATCTTTATAATTTCCTCCCTCATATGAGCTTTGGACTTGACTTGTTCTTCTTTTCTAGATGTTTGAGGCTTAACATGAGGGTGTTCACTTGAGCTTGTTCTGTTTTTCTTATGTAAGAATTCACTGCTATAAATTTCCCTCTTGGGACTGCTTTCATTGCATCTCCTAAGTTTGAGTATGTTGTATTGGCATTATTGTTTAATTGTAGATGCTGTTCAGTTTCTTCTAGGACCCACTGTTTTTTCAGACAGGTGTTATTTAATTTCCATATTTTTATGAAGTTTAGTGGTTTCTTTTGCGGTAATTTCCAATTTCATTGCGCTATGGTAGATAATATGTATGGGATAATTTCAATTCATTTGCATTTACTTTACTGTGGTCTATGGAATACTATGTACGTCTATTTTGAGAAAGTCGTGTGCACAGCTGAGAAGAATGTGTGTTCTCATGTTGTAGGGTGGAACAGTCTATGAACATCTACTAAGTCCATTTGTTCACAGGTTTGGTATAGTTATTTCTTTGTTATCTAGTTGATCTGTTTGTGACAGTGGGAAATTAAGGCCCCCGCATTAAAATTGTATAAGTGCTTATTTAATTTTTCATGTCCATTAATATTTGTTTTATGTAGTTGGATGCAACTGGGGCAATATATATTTAGCGAACATATATTTGACTGTTTTCTCTTTGTGGAGTTTTCCCATAACAAGTGTATACTAACCTTATCTCTTCTGATCAGGCTTGGCTTGAAATTCACATTGTCTGCAAACAGAATAGCTACCCTTTTTTTGTGTGTGGGATTCCTGTTACATGGAACATTGTTTTCCATTCCTTGACTCAGTCTATGAATTTCTTTTCTAGTTAACTGTGTTTCATGTATGCAGCATATTGCTGGAATTTATTTCTTGATCCATTCTGCCAGTCTGTTTCTTGGATTAGTGAATTGAGACCATTCACATTGATGGTTATAACTGACATGTACTAGCTTATTCTTGTCCTATTATTTTCCTGCTGATGGTTCCATCTTCCCCATTGTTTAATTGCTTGCCCTTCCTAGTGGCTTCTTGTTCTTGGTGTTCTTTAAGTTGTTCTTTGTCATCTCTTTTTAAAATATCCTTCAGAACACTTTGCAGAGTGGGTTTGGTGGTCATGAATTTCTTCTGTTGTTTCTTGTCTGAAAAGTATCTTATTTCTCCATTTACTCTGAAAGATAGTTTTTCAAGGTACTAGGTTACATGTTTTTTTTCAGGATCTAAAATACTTTACCCCAAGCTCTCCTTAAGAGTTCCTTAAGAGTTCACAGAGTTCTACTTCTGTGAACAGGTTTTTTATGGCGTTTACACTCTCTCAGGCTTTTCCATTGACTCCAATCAATCTTATGTTTTTCTTCTTTGCATTATCTTACAGCTGGTGGATTGATTTTTCATGGTCCCTTATTAATTTTAAGATATCTTCCTTTTCATGGCATTAACTGCAATCTTCTGGATCTGATACTCTCTCCTCACCTTCAAGTGTTTACATAATATATTCAATGCATTTTTTAATTTCCTGGATATGTTTGAATCTGTTTCATGGATTCCACTTCTTTCCTATGTTAATCATTCATAGTTTCCATCATTTTCCTAAGCTTCTCTGCTTTTTTGTCTACTCTAGATTCATTGAACAAGTCCTTCATTTCAATCATTATTTCTTTTTTTACCTAGTATTATTTTCTCTACAGCTCATTCATCTGTTTTCTTTTTGTTTTTGCTTTGTTTTGTTTTATTTCTGCTGCTATCATTTCAGAAAATTTATGTAGGTGGCTTCCAATTTCCTTTACCTCATTGTCCCCTGGACTTGTCCTGGGTAGGTTGGAAGTCTGGGGTTGCATTTCACTTCTGCACCTTTTCTTTTTCTACTTTTTTATTTTGTTTTCTATGTCGATGCTTCTAAATTTCATATAGTAGGTAGCTTTATCACTATTGACACCTTCCTAGGAAATGTCTCTTCTTCAGGGATGTCTCCTAGGTGTAGGCAGTTCTTGGTTTTTATGTCTATCCCAAGATCTTACCTTCCCAATTTATTAAGGATGAGAAGTTGCTATCTATTTGGCTCAGCACCCAGTCCTCTGGTAGTGAACTATGGTGATGGTTATTCCCCCAATCATAATGTTGTCATATGAGGGAAAACAATTGATTACAACAGGTATGACATCCTTATTACAGTTTCAAAACAAGATAACACATTAACAATGGTTAATATATTGCATATTCTTATCTTCAAAGTAGTTGCTTAGATTACAAGATATAGGCATGAAAGATTAATCAAACAATACAAGCACAAACTGTTCTTGTTAATGAACTAATAGAAATTAGTAGTATATTTATCCTAGCTATCATATATAAGAATATTCTTTTCCCTTCCTTCTTTTCTCCTATGAATGCAACTTGAGACCATACTCCTAGGTGAAATAAATCAGACTCAAATGTGTAAACATCGTATTGTCTCCCTAGTATAAAAAACTGGAAAGAGTAAATAAAATCCAAAATGTACAATAGATATTGTGAAAGAGGAAGAAACTGCTCAAAAGGAAAGAACAGTGATGGGTGAGAGGAGAAAAGTTTTGTTGCATTATGATACAAGTGTGTTATTTATGTGATACAGAATCTTTAAATGGGTTGGGACTTTTGGAGGTCAGTAAGTAAACTTGAAAAACACATTATTTTATTGCTTACGTTCAGAATGTTAGCTATATTTATTGTCTAACTACACTCAGGACATTGCTAAATGTATTTAATATTCCAATTCAAAATATTCTCTTCAAATAAAAAGTCTCAAGGAATTTATGAAATCATGAATATGTAAAAAATACTTCACTTATTTAAATGCCATTTGAAACTCATGAATTAACATACATCTTGAAATTGGTTATGCTCGTTCAATATTGTACACTAACCTTATCTTACAAATAAGGCTATTTTATAACATGTAGCTTTTAAAACTGTCCTTAGATAATTATCAGGTTCAGTATTTTACTACTTTTATAATTAACATGAGGGCCAGGGATATAGCTCAGTGGCATAAGTGCCTGCCTGGGAAGCACACAGTCCTGAGTTCGATTACTGGTACCAAAAAAAAAGAATGTAATTCAAATGTCTTTATTTAATTTTGCTTTATCTTCATCTCAGCAAGTCAGAGATAATACACATCAGCCCACGTTTGTTAACTATATCATTCAGATATTCTTTGCTGTTATTTTTCTCCATATTTTATTACTTTCAGAGAAGTACAGCACTTCTCCGAAATGTGATATCACATTTCAGTACTGTCCATATTTCACTTTCAGTGATTATGGAATCTAAGTTCTCTCTGAAACATGCAAAACTCACTCTTGTTTTGTTTTGTTTGTTTTGTTTTAGGAGCATCTCGGTCAACTGTTGGTAAGTTTCTGTGTTATACAATTACTCCACTATCTCATAGATTTCATGGATCAACTTCTTTTTTTTTTTAATTTTATTTTAAAGACAAAAGAATGAAGACATGTGAACCAGAAAAGCCATAAACAATACAGAAAAAACAAAGTTATACAGAATATAGTAGGGAATTAGAACTGGATGTTGTATTACATAGTTATCTTCACATTAGTTAACACAGAAACATTAAAGGAAATACCAAATTATAGATAAGATAGTAGGGAATTTGCACTGGATGCTGTATAATATAAAGTTATCTTCATTTCTGCTAATACAAAAACGGCTGAGGAAATACAGAATTATAGAGAACATAGAAGGGAATTAGCTCTGGATGCTGTCCTACATAATGTTACCTTCATCTTTGTTACTCAGGTTACACAGATGATGGCCCTTTTGATCAGTTCGTTTTATCTCCTCCCTCATCTCCGCTGCCCTACCACTCAATCAGTTATCTTCCCTGTGATAATAACTGTACTCCTGGGTTTATCTATATCCTTCGACTCTCACCTTGGGAAGAGATATAGCTGCCTCAGACTATACTATAACATACAGAGGTGTATACAAACTGCCATGGTTGGAGGTGGGAAAGCACATATGCTCACAGCGGACCGCCCGGCTCCACCCTGTCCTCGTGCTATGGGTGGGGGCGGGTCCAGACCATGTGGCTCCAGCATTACCGTTCCCCACCCCTTGCAGCTGGGCAATGGGTCTCCGAAGCTGAAGCTACGAATGCCGAAACGAGGGCGTGGGCC